>JAHWFO010002062.1:3760744-3823172 GCA_023313115.1 Rhysida immarginata
GGTCGCAGCAGCCGTGGGGGTGAAGATTGGCTATCACGGATGGTCGCCCATCCAGTGACGAGCCGTACCTGATGTAGCTTAACTTTGTAGAGGTTGTTCAGTGAAAGCCCACCAGGCCACGGCCTCCCCCAATAGCCAATTTATAATAATGACCACAATTACAATAAGCCATGCCCACTGTTTACTCTAAATTTTAGTTTTAAAAGGGAAGTTCCATTGTCATTGAGACAGTTTTATTTAAAAAATTATATATCTGGTCTTGTTTGTACAATTTACTGATTCATATTTAAAGTACTTTTTGATTCCCTTCCCCACAAAAATTACATGTTGGCTGTTAGCAGACAAGCACAAAAAAAAAAAAAAAAAAAAACTGTGGGAAAGAGGAATCTTCCAGCCTATATTAGAATCGAGTAGATAAATCCCTTCTGAATGAAATTCTTTTCTCCAATTGTTTGCATTTAGCTTGACGAAGAAGTCGAAGCTGTCGAATTACTCTTAGCCGACGACGAAGAGGAGGAAGATTCTGAGGCAAGATCGTGGAAACGATGATTATAGGATGAATCAAAGATGATACATTTGTGAAATCTAAATGTCAGAAGAATGCAAATTTTTCTTTTCCCTTGACTGTGACCGTTTATGATGGAAAAGCGAGAACTGAGATGCAATCTCAACTGTCTAAAATTTAGATCGTTTTCTCCACAGCGTACCTGTTGTAGAAGGACCAAGCGATTCTTTTTTTTTTTTTCCTTATAAGAAATTAACACCAACACATTTTGTACTCCCTCCATTCATTTGTCTCTTGTTAGTTTTAATTTTAAATCTGCTAATGTGAGCCATTAACTAATAACATTTCTCGTTTACTTTTAAATTTTTAAATTCAACAGCACAGACATAGAATTCATACTAATTATAAAGAACAAAAATAAGGGTTTTTTTTCCTTCTCTCTCTTTCTCTCTCTCTCTGTCTCTCTCTCTTTTTCTTTCTGTGATTAACTTAGTTCATTCTGTTAAAAATCAAACATATTAAGATTTTAATTTTCTTTTTAATTGTTTTCTTACAAAAAATAACAACCCAATATAAGACGAAGTCTGCAAAATGGTGAAATGATAAAAAAATAGGTTTATTTAAAAAAAATTTTAAGATGACCAAATTTAATGTTTCTAATGATAATCATTAGAAAGCACGTTTCATTTTGGTGAACAAGTTTTGAAAAGCAAAAAAATACAATGACTTGTGCTGTTTTTTTTGTTTTTTTTTGTTGTTTTTTTTTATACTTTCTTTGTATTTTTATAAGTGAGTATGCAGGTAATCCCTGTATGTATGTACATAGGTAATAAGTGCTTATTGTTTATTACACTGAGAATATTTGTAAAAAATGCATCAGAATTTTCTATTTAGTTCCTTTTCCATCTGTACGAATTGCTAAACCAACAGCAGAATCAAAACTAGCTTAGTAAAGTTGTCGTTTAATTTGTCTGCTTTGAATTTTTTTTTTTAATTTTTTTTTTTTTTTTTAAATCCAGTTTGTTAGTTGACTCGATTAAAATCGTATAATGCCCATTTTAAGTGAAAAGTTGAAATGGCTTAAAGGCAAATTGGAAAATTGAAGGAAGTAGCGTTCTTCAGCAGTGTTTTTTAACAAATTAATTTTTATTATTTTTTAACTTTTTTTTTATTTATTTAATTTTGGATTGTTTTGATTCTTTTGTTGCCTGTAATTTTATATTTATACAAATATGTAAACATTACTTTTGTAATTTAATGTTTTTTGTCCTTCTCTGTAATAAGTTTTGTGTTTTATATACAATTGCAAAATAAGCAAAAGAAAAAAAATTTGAGAGAAGCTTATCATTGAAGCTTCATTGACAGAAAAAATATTTTTAAAAATAAAAAGAAAAATATGAAATTTAAAAAAAAAAAAAAAAGAAATAAAGAAAGAAAAAAAATACCTTCTGGAAATGATATAGGGGAATAAAAGTACAAATTTATGATTCATAAAAGAAGGTAACAAGTGGATTAAAAAAAAAAAAAATAAAGACAAAGAAAAAAAAAAAAGAAAAGAATAAGAAAGAAAGAAAAAAAAAAAGAAAAAAGTGAAAAAAAATAATTAAAAAGAAAGAAAAAAAGGAAAAGAAAAAAAAAATGTATAAATAAACACAAACGTACAGAAGTTGTTTCAGAGGCAACTTTGAAACAAGGAAAAAACAAAAAAAAAAAAAAAAAAAAAATTAGGAAAGAGTTGCTAAAGCTTATGTTTGATAAGCAGAAAAATGAAGAAAGAAGATTCAAGAAAGAAAAATTCAAGAAAGAAAATTGAAGAAAGAAAAGTTCGAAGAAGTAGAGTGTCTCTTTACAGGTGGAACCTAAGAACCTTGAGTGTATTGGTATTGTGTGTTGGTTTGTAATGCCTAGGCACATGCTTAGTTCTTTTGTTTATGGCTATAAAACAGTGGACCCTCGCGTAAGGATTTGGCTTCAGTTTGTTGCTTTTGAATTTTTTTATAGTTGAATAGCAGACCCTGTGTGAAAATTTTTTTCCACAAAAAAGTCGTGTTATTAAGGACTGGATATTATGCAAAACAATTTTCATATATTTGGAGAGTCCGTCTAGCAGCATGTACCTGTTTGCGTTGTAGAGTTTGCAAATAATTAAAGCAAACGATCTAATTAAAATAATCTTGTAGACGTTAAAGTCTAATATATTGCCAGAACGCGTGACCAATAAATCCAGGAAAGGTAGAATAGGGTCTTCTTCCTCTTACTTGGTAAATTTTGAGTACAATAATTTAAAATGCAGCCAGCACCATCTCTCTGTATTAAAAATTAAAGATACACTGTATTCCCAGTGTCGTTGATGCTGCTTCACTGAACAATCGCAAAATCCTCATTAAAGCAAACTGCAGCGTCACAATCTTTTGAATCTGGCAAAAATCTAGTTTGGCTCCTGGTAAATTGAAAATTGTTTTTAAAATGCAATGGAAAAGAAGGAAAAAATAAAAAATAAAATGCTTTCTTAGTGGCTGCTTAAGTCATAAAATAAATTTCAGGTAATTAGCTTTGGCGATAATGAATCTGTCAGTCAGGACATGTTATTTTATATATATAGATTAATGAACAGATGGTTAAATGTAGGCAATAACTGGACGGCAATGTTTGGCACCTTTACACGTGTTCTGCTTGTAAGAGGCACTGGCATCGACAGAAAAGATAGTGCATTGTATAGGATGGCTTTCCAATCTCTGTTCAACATTTCCCTGATGGGTTGTTTACCATCTCTGCCGAATGTGATCATTGATTTTCTGTGAGCAAGCCATCAAAGAAAGCAATAACATAATTATGCTATTACATTTAAAAGTTATTAAATATTGCTGTTGTAGAAATCTTTAATGGACACCTTGATTTTTTGTCTAAATAATTGGCTCCAGCTGAATAAATGTGCCTGCATTATGTGAGCAAATTATCTCCTTTGTACTGGTATAGGTTTGGGAATCTGTGGGAACGATATGAAAGCTGTCTCTAAAGTTCAACTCCAGGATTAGATTTGCCGGAAGTAACAATGCCCAGTGAATGTTTTGCTGTTCCCTCCTGTTGACTATTTAATAAAAGCTATTCCAAAAGAAAGTATTATAAATAGACTTCAGAGTGAAGGCAGGTTCACATAGTTTGAAAGGAGACTGGACGGCAGTTTTCTGGAGAAAGAAGGGTACTTCACGTAGTACTGCACCTTCTAAAAACTCCTAGTGACTCACCGTACGGCGAGGCGATGCACCCTCCAAACACTTAATCATACGCAAGTCTTAAATGCCAATTGTAAGTTAGTCTCTTTCAGGAGAAATAAACTCGCAGATAACAACAAAATAATATTGTGAATCTTTTCATTTCAGTACTGCTTATTTTGGTCTAACAACTTTTAAAAATACTTAATCACCATCGTTACCTGAGGGTTCACTTTGTGTAGTTGAATGGATCTTAAGATGACTTCCATCTAATGTTTCCTTTAAATTACGTTTATTTTTTATTTTATTTTGTTTTTAATTCTTTTTTTCAAATTTCAGATTAGTCTAATTTTCTCTTGATGACTTGACGAAAGCTTCTGTTGCAGTCTCTAGAAATTAAATGCTAAGAATGTGAAGGGCAACTTGAACAGTGATGCTTTATCAGTGTTGTTGGCTGACCATCTTGATACTGGAGTTTGAGGTAAAGAGAATCTTCTGCTGTTTTTGCATGTGCATATGATTTCAGCAAAAATTTAACCTTCATGTATTATGAGGTGAATACGCTTGTTGGTAGGGAGTCTCAAGAAGAGAGAAGCACTTCGTTATTTTTAAGAGAAGCCTTTGTGAAACCTGGAAATTGTTAATAAACTTGAAGTATCCTTGAACTACTGTAATTAATGTTTGACTATATTTTATCATATGGATTACTAGAAATAAGATAGGCCTGAAAATCTAGTCACTTGAGCTAGAAAGTTACATGATTTTGGTGCAGATAGGTGGGTGCAACTGCAGTACATCTTGTCAGTAAATTTACTTCATAAGTAGTGTATTTAATAAGTATAAAGGGTGATTCTAAAAGGCCCTGCCAAAATGAAAAAGTAGGTGGAGGGCGAAATTCTGAGCAAGTTGTGTTTTTCGATCCGAGGCTCCGTTAAAAAGTTATAGCACTTTAAAGTTCCGTGACGTCACTTCTGGTTTGTCATCTGAGATGCGACAGTACAAGCCAAGCTCTTAAGAGTAATAGCATAAATAACTCTTAAAATAATATTTCAAAATTCTCTAGCTTCTCTGATTGAAATAAAAACAAATCCCTATCATTTATATCCGATATTTAATTAACTTTTCTCATAAAAAAAGTATTGAAATTGTAAAAGAAAAGAAAAAAAAAGCCTATTTTTCTAAAAGCAAAAGATGGGAAAAATGTAAAGAAAGTGTGCAAGAACAGTGGCATGCATTTCTTACAAAATTTGAATTTATTAAGAAGAAACTTTTCTGTACTCTCAGGGGAAAAAAATGATTAAAATAAAACCACACAGCTTTAGAATTAAAAATTTTTAATCTTTTAAAATTATATAATAAATTATTTTTTTAATCTTAATATTAAATGATTATTTTATTAAATAATTATTTTAATTGTTTCTCAATCAATGAGAAACTGTTTGTCAAGCGCAGAAGGTAATATTTCGACTTCCTGAGCAAATAAAAAAGGATGAAATGGATAAAAACAAAAAGAAAAGCAAACATGCAAATAGAAATACTCAAATAAAGCTACTTGGAGAAGTCTGCCATTATCGTTATCATGGTTACATGACACTTTCTAGAGAACACACCTCATTTGAGATTGCGGGCATATGCTAAACGTGATACGAACTGGCAGGAAACTCGACTCAGATGAGACCCTCACGAGTCCAGTAGTTGTGATACAGCCCTCGATGTCAGGGGGGAAAGTGTGGCTTATAATCAGGCTAATATGATATTACTTTTGTAACTGTTCTAATTTTTCATTGTTAAATAGCTATTTTTTTTTTTTGAAAAAGTTTTATCTTCCAGTAAATAATGGTAGTCTTTTTATTTTACATGTGAATAATAAGAATATAGAAAGAAATAAAAAATATCAAATGTGAAATTGGCCGACCGCTCGTGAAAGTGAAAAATGAGAATAACTAATGAATGCAATCGACAGAAAAGGGAGAAAATGGTGACGTATAAAAAAAATCTTTCGTAACAATCTTTTGTTGTAATACCTTTTTTTTTTTTTTTTTTTTCCCTGTTAATTTATTCTACAGGGTAGGCCATAAGGCACGCACCAAAGCATTTAAAACAATTCTGATAATAATAAACGTTATTTTATTAAAACCAAGCTTAACTAAGAAACACATTGCTGGTACAATCACAAATGCTCAAAATGCTCACCATTTGCTGATTTTACATTGTTTCACATCACACTTCACGTAATTCTTCGGTGCGTGACTTACAGCCCACCCTGTGTTATAGTTTATGAATATTCATTTAAGGTTTTTTTTGTTGTTTTTTTTTAATTTGCATTGATTAATTAAAACTTTTGCATTTTGTTAATTTTATCATCAATTTCTTTTAAATAATTTGGTACTGTTTCCAGTGAAAATAAGTTTTATTGACTTTATGGTTAAAGGGAAATGTAGAATTGAAACGCCACATCGTTTTGCCATTATAGGAAGATAATATTTATTACAAGAGACTATTAATTAATTGTTGTCAGGCTCCCATCCTTCTCGACGAACATTTCTTGCTTTAATCGTTCAGAGTAATAAGCCAGACCTAAATAAGAGGAAATTGGTATTGGAAAAAGCTACAAGAAAAATAAATAATAAACGGATTAAATTCATGGAATGAATGTAAATAATTGTGAAAGCTACACATTAGTGCCAATATCGACGACTTGCCATGACTTGACTGTAGATAGACGATTGTTAAGGGTGAGCTGGAAATAAACAATGATGAAATGTTTTAAAACCCAAGCAAGGGGATAGTTTTGTTTTGTTTTGTTTTGGAACAAGAAGTTGAAGAGCAGCGATGGATGAAATTCCTCCCTCCTGTTTGACTGGCCTAGAGTTAGGCTAAAAGGCCTAAGATGAAAAAATGAAATCATTAATGGTCTTGATTATAGTTTAATTCATTAAGGATAGTTTTTAAATGTTAAGAAAGCTGCAAGCATAGACAAAAATGGACTTGCCAGAATGAAAGCCTAAGTGACACCGAAAACTGGTGACTTTAGGCCCAACCAATTTTGTAGATGGAAGCCAAGCTTGAGGACAATGAGACCTAAATCAAAGATCGACGAAATCCGGTAAAAGGCTTTGTTTTTGGCCATGTGTGTGTACCTTTGAATAGTAAGCTTCCGTTGTGTTTTGTTTGTTCTTTAGGCCTGCCGAGGAGAGAGACTCTAAACTCCCTCCAAGCCGGCAATGTAGGAGAGTCGCTCAAGCTCTACACCGTGGATTCTGGCAGAAACTACAGAAAATACTGTAAGATAGATTGCCAAAAATTTCTCGTAGATGACTGACGGTTGACCCACTAACACTACTAAAGTTCCCTGGTTAGCTCTTACCAACCCCCCCCCCCCCCCCCTGTCAGTTTAATGGGTTTAATATTGTTTTCTTGTCATTAATTTTAATCTCCGAATTTGCTCTTGATTGTGTGGCTTCACTTGTTGCTTCTCTGAAAAGCACGTTTTTGATAAAAGAAATCTCTGATCACGGTTTTTCGACAATTTATGGTTAGATTTATTTGAACTTTTTAGAATATTTAATATCATAACAATCTTAATGGGAAATTCGCGTGTCCTTAATAGAATGCAGGAAGTTCGACGTGATCGTTTATTCGAAATGTCTTGCATTTTGTAATGCACACGCTATAAAATTTAGTTTTCCTAAAAATTTTGAAAAAAAAAACAGAGGCAGTTGCGATCGAGATGGCACACCGGTAAGTGGCAGCTTTCTCCCAGAGTGATGACGAACCCTTCAAAGATAAACGTTCCACGGGCTCAGGATGAAAAAGCTTCGAGAGTCGAACCGACCTGGTGTACGTTTCGCTGCAGCCTTCCGGTGGCATCGGGCCTATCGTCATGTAAAATTTTATTTAAATATCGTTCTTTTGTTGTTTCTTACCAACAGTTAGCATTGCGTACGATTGTGGCCCAGAGGTTTAAGTGCTCGACAGTGTGGGCAACGCAGTTTTGTCGAGAATGCCCGGTGGAAAGACACTTGCTCATTAGAATCTTCAATCGACCCCATGGAGGTTACAGTGGCTCTCTTCTAAAATAAAGAGGCACACGACGCTGTCAATCCAGGTTGTAAGGATGAGTTGTCTAAATTTATTAATACGTAGTTGGTGTCCACAGTCGAATGCTATGGGTTCCCTGTTGTTCCCGTCACGCTCTCTAACCTTCCACCCTTTGAATGCATTTAACTTTATATTGTAGATGTTTGTTTATCGAAATACTTTAGATTTCTCCTTCTGTTGTAACTTTCTGCACCTCCTCAGCAATTACACCGTTCGTGATTTGCTCCCATCCTCAGCCCGGAGTTGCAACATTTGAGTTCAGCTTAATTCAACCGGTAACGGCCACACTCTTACTAACCTGATTAACATTTACATGCTCCTAGAAAGTCGTAGACAGTTCTCAAAAAAAAAATAAATAAATAAAAAATAAGCCAAAAGATTGTGTTGAGGTATAACTACTCGGACAATACTGTTTTCACTTTACCTTTGTTTCAGTCTAATATTCATAATATTAGTTCGTAGTTTTCTCGTCAGACTTGTCTTTTCCTTTTCCAGCTAATTAAGCTAGTGTCCTAAACTTGTTTCACCTTGCCCATTTCTTTACAGGAACATGCAAAACGATCTTAGGGGTCGAGGTGTAATTATTTCGTGCAAAGCATCATCTCGATGGTACGTTTATAATTGTGGTAACTTCCCCAGACGGATTTCTCCAGCGGAAACTATCTTCGAGCCTACGGCATTGACGGATGAACTAGATAGTTCTGTCGGTCCGAATTCTTCTAGCAAGAGCATCTGACACGCTTGTGCAGTTCAATTTGAATAATGTAAAAAGAAAGATAAAATAGAAGGCTTGTATTTTAAGTTGATAGCATTTGTGGGTCTTTGGTCCAAATCCAATTGTCAAAAATAAAATGTGATTTTTTTTGGACTTGCGTTTGCACCTTTCTTTGGGGGTTAAAGACTCGATGTGATAAGTAAGAATTAGTCTGCGGTTCTTTAGTATTCGGGAAAGCTTAAAAATTTTATTGTGGGCTTGCATAAATTTTTTTTTTTAAGGGAGAGGGCTTTGCTTTCCGTTTATAAGTCACACAGCATCTCACCTATAAAAAGTTGAGTGGGAATTCAGATACAAAGTCTGTGGCCATTGAGCACGTAACAATATTTAGATATTATCTATTCAAATAATTAAATAAAGACTATTAAATTTAATGTTTTTTGGTCCTATTTGTCATCAGAATAATTCTACTTTGTTTAGCTTGATGTTTAAAATTACCTTGTATCATTGTTGAAATTTATTGATGTCGTCTATTAAAGAGATTTCTCTGTACCCTGTCTCAGCTTCAGTTGAGAGTGACGTCACGGAACGACGTCATTTGTTGGGCTTAGTGCACAACATCGTATCCTTCTGCTGTTAGACTTGTACTATGCTAGACCATCCTATAATCGCGTGGCTTCTCGAAGTAGATTAGTCGAATGGTATCTGTCCGATATCATTTTTTAAAGTTAATGATTCTTCGTGTAAACTCTATCATCGATTTCTGACACATCTCTTTCACTGTCCACCGTTCTTCATGTAGGAACGAGACTCCGCCATTTTCATTTTACAATGAAATAATCTCGACTACAGATCAACTTCATTTTAATTAGTTTGTTTTTTGTTTTTTTTTTAATTTCATCAAATAGCTTTTCTATCCGCCGATTTTTTATTATATCGAGAAGTAAAATATGAAATATGATTGCAGAAAGAATTTTGAACTTTTTCTTTATGCAGATGAACTATAACAGTTTCACTCGTGACGTCACTCTCAACTAAAGCTGAGACAGGGTATAGAGGGTTTTTGCTAATTTATCACTGTTATTTCTTTTATTAATCTCAGGGGGGGAGGGGGGTTTTTTTTTGTAGAATTTAATTCTTCCTCCTTCGTTTGGGATAATGGAAATTTCATTTTTTAATTAAACTGAAACGCGGTAAAATTTTTTATGTAAAATTTAGAAATATAAGAGGCGTGGCAATTAAATAACTAGACTGGTGTCAGAAATGGGATTTATTGCAAACAAAGTTACAACTAACTATTAACCCCTTCGACATACTCCACCCCTCCGCTGCATACGTGCCTTCCATTGTCAATTCTGCCGTTTTTGCTTTTACCTCTTCAACAGACTGAAAATGTGTTCCCTTCAATGCACTTTTGGGAACAGGGAGCCAGATTTGGCAAATAGGGAGGACGTTTGAGCACAGGAATGCACTCGTCCTAAAACTGTTTCGCAGCTAGGGCACTGTGGGCTGGTGCAGAATCCATGCATCATTCTTCCAAACTCTTTTCCCTCAGCTTGATTAGGACTTCTTTGTAGTGTTTTTGATCAACAGTATTTCTGATGATCACAGCACTACTACAGAACAATGTCCTCTACAACCGAAACTAAAGCAGACTGTGACTGCTGTGAAAGTTCAAGTCTACTGCATTCCAATACCAACCTACCCCCATGTGGCTGTGCGATAGGAGGTACAGGCATGCAGTCTCGTTATATAATTGCCACACCTCAAATTTTATAGTCCATCTTGCAAACACAAATAAACACACTTTAAAAAAATAAAGTGCTTTGCACTTGAGCACGACTGACTTATGAGGTCACGATCTTTGACTTTTCCTTGAAGGTAAACTTATGAAGTTGGATGTACCCAGGGACCCGATGCAACTTTCTCTCCAAAGGTGGATTAATATCACAAGAATAGATAGTGTATGATTAAATGCATTTTATGTGAGCAATTTATCAAAATAAAAGAACTATTTAAGTTCTTGCATGTTGACAAGTAAGGTGTGCCCAAAAATTATAAAGACACGTTTGCAATCAGGGTTTTGAAAAATAGGAATAATGCAGAATTTTGTTGTCGAGAAATTCTAAATCCACCCCTTTCAGAAGTAGTAGAGCCAACTGCAGTAGGCTACAACATTTGCAAATCAGTTCAAAGTAGGCCTAAAAGGCAAACCGCACATTACAAAAATTCTATAATGCCACGTCGTACACACTTAAATCCAGCAGAAGTGAGAAAAGTTTACTTTCTGAAAGGACAAGGGAAATGATGCAGCAAAATCGGGATAATCTGTGTGTGCCATTTAGAACATCTTCAAAAAAGGTGACCCATGTGGGGGAAAACAAAAGGAGCGGACGAAAGCCAAAAATTGAAGGGCATGCAGTTAAAAAAAAAAAAATTGGTTGAAGGCATGCCTGATTGAATGGAGCAAAGGGTGGGTGGCTTCATTGAGTATTAGCAGTGTTAAGTTTTGATTGGTGGATTTATAATTTCCTGATGGCACAATTCTGCATTATTCCTATTTATTTGCCACAAATGTGTGCACACATTGAAAAGGGAATTTCTGTTCATAAACCTATTTTGTTCGAAATAAATGTTTCAAAACCCCAATTGCAGACATGGACTTAGAATTTACAAGGTAGTATTTTTTAGATTCAGAAATTATTATGCTTTGAAAGGAAAAAGGGGAAGCATGAGAGCAAACAAAAAAAGTTCGAGTCGTGCGTTATATAGGGGAAAATATCTTCGCCAATTTTTGAGGGCAAGAGGAAGGCAATCCTATACTGCTACTCATCGAAGTGCGCCGTTTTTACCCGACTTATTATATAACAATGGGATAAGTTCAGAGCCATGGCAGCCATGGGTCTCGATGCCCTCAAAAGATGGCGGATATTTAATGTTGATGTTTTGATATTTCTCCCTATAGGAGGAGTAACATGTGAAGGGGTCCTTTGAATCGTGTAAATTTCTCTACCTAAATAGATGGACTATAGCTGTTCTTTTTTTAATCACTATCATTAATAAACAAAGAGCAGCAAATGGATTGACTGACTGACTGACTGACTATGGAAGTAACCTGATAGAAACTTGTATTGCCAAGAAACCATAAAAAGATGAAAGACATGTTTTAGGTTGATGATATCATTATTGTATTTGGACAATAAAGAATGCGTGGTTGGTGTCAGGTATTTTAATTTACAAGGGAAAATGCTTTGTACAATTCAATCCAGAAATCAGACGTCCTCGGTGTGATGGTCTCTAAAGCAAGTTGGAAGTGATGCCAATCTATTTTGTGTAGGGTACTTTCACTTTCGTCTGCAAATGCCTGGTAGGCAGCCTCATCACAAACGCCAACAATCTTAAGAAAAAGAAATGGAAACGTTTAATCTTTGACACAACAATGAAAAATAAAGAAAAGCTTTTGTGACGCTTACTTCAGCCCCAGAATAGTTTTCAGTTTTCTTGACCAACTCGTCGATATCAATATTAGAACTTGTCGACATTTTTTTGAATTTAATTTCAAAAATTTTTCTCCTTGTCACATCGTCAGGTAAAGGTACATGCAGAAGATGGTTTAAACGGCCTGGTCTCAGTAGTGCCTAAAAGAATAAGAATAAGAAATATTAACTACATTCTCAAACTCTTCCATTTTTTTTTACACTAATAAATGGTTCTCTGCAAAACAAGGATTTGATACCTGAACTAGATCAACCTTGAAAATTGTTCCAGATATTCAAATCAAGAAGTAGCCCAATCATAAACAGTAGCGCAGTGGTGATGATGAGGCAACAATCAAATAATGTTCGTCCAGAATGATGCACATCTGCCCTAATGCACGATTTTGGATGCAGTCTAACACTTGTCATTTTTCACCACATGCCTCGTGGATTCAGAGCTGCAAACGTTGCTTTGAAACTGGTACTGTGCATAACCTTGATGTATTCCCATAAGAAGTTGTCGAGAGGTGCGAGATCAGACGAGCGTGCGAACCAATCGACAAGATCTCCTCGTCCAATCCCAGCAGTCTTTTAGCATGCAACAGCTCCACTATGTCCTAGTGGCAGATAATCCACAAAGTCTGTGACAATACTTTGAGAATCTACTCTTTGCAACTATCAGACAAAAATTCTTCCGTAAGAGTAATGTGCCACTAAAGAGTCACTGTGATGTGATGCTTTTCGCAGCTGTCGAGGATTTGCATCTGCCCAGAAACGAAGATTGTTTATTCACAAACTCTGACCCAAGAGGATTGTCATTCATAGGCTGGAATATGCATTAATTAAAGTCAATGCACCATAGGGGCGGAAGTGATGTGCATGCAAGATGTCGACAGATAGCTAACAAAACTAACATGCAGAATTTGTTCTGCAACTTGTACGTGGATTGCTAGCAATTGCTGCCGGATTCTGCCTATGTATAGGAATCGCTGCAAAGCCTGATGGGAAGGTTGGCGTTGGGCATCTGGCTCGATATACAGTCTAACTGAAGTGCAGTAGTTCTCTCGTGTTGTGTAATCCGAACAGGAAGTTGATAAATTTTCAGTTTTGCACAGAACTGTTTATTTAATTTTGAAGAAAAAAATGTTAGTGTTCTCAAGTTAGTTTTCTTACTTTATCTATCCTGTCTGGGCGATTAGTCGCAGCCAAAGTAAAAACGTTTTTCGAGGAATATGTGCCATCAATTTCAATCAGCAATTGGGTCAACAGACGATTCATCATTTGATTCGTTTCACTAGAAAGCAAAATAAAACTATAAATACTTAAGCTTTTGATATACGGCGTGTAATCCAAAAATAATGAGAATGATTTTTTTTTGCCCTGCTAGAGGCCTCCACAGTTCGCTGTGCAGATTGACGAGTGGAAAGGGAATCTGAGAAACTGTTCTGACAGTTCAGCAATGGCTGATTGAATCTGAACCGTTAAAGGAAGCAAGTGTTTGAAGAATCACAGCTGTGTTTTGCTTTTACGTAGGCATAGTAAAATGCAGGATTCTACTGCGCAACGTTCTGCAATCAAGTTTTGCTTTATACTTGAAGAGCATCTCGTCCATAATCTGCTATGCACTTCATATCGTGGGCACACTGTCGAAACGATAAGGCAGGTTATGGACAGGATGCTCTGTCTCGGGCACTAATTTACAAATGATAAAAGAACTTCTCTTCTGTCCTCGAAAATGGACAATCCCCTGGGCACCCTTTGTCGTCAAAAAGCTGTTGTGGACACAGAAAGGCAATTTAAATATCAGACTGATTGCTGAAGAAGTGCTCCCTGTCACATCCTGTCTGTCCACGAATTTTTGACCCAAAAACATATCGTAACGCTTCCACATGCTCCGTGCAGTGCGATTTCATTTTGTTCCCAAAAACCACCTCGAGGGGACTGACTTTGGGGCCATTGACAACATCCAAAAAACCGTGACGAGTGCTCTCAAAATCCTTACAGAAATAACTTCCAGCACGCATACATTCAATTGGAATTGTTGCATTGTTTCACGTGGATGTTACCCAAAAGGTGATAACATTCAACTGTAAAATTTTTGAATAAAGGTTGTTGTTTTTTTTTTTTTTAACAAATCACTCTCATTACATTTGGGATATAACTCAAAGGGATCAATAGTGAGGGCATCGTCTGCTATGATAGCAATTTTTGTTATCTTCACAGAATGCTGCGAGTGCTGATGTTGTATCATGATAGGTGAAATGGTGTCTGTTGTTTTGTCTGTTTTTCACATAACAGTGAGTTGCCTAGTGCTCACACGTGACATGTTCGTGAGACAGTTTCTACAGCTTTTATTTTTCGTGCATGTTGTTTGCATTTGGCAAATTTTATTTGCAATGTTTGCTGATAATTACAGCAGGAATTTGTTTTCTTTCTTTTTTGTGTTTAGTAGAGGAAGCCAGCCAATCGTCGTGTGCTTGCAATGTATTGAGGAGGCTAATGCATGCACTATTTGGTCTCTCATAGTCAAGAAACAAGATGCTTTTGCTTTCCAATTAATTCATTGATTGAGCTTCAATTAGAACACAAACAAATTTTCTTTCCTCAGGCTAATAAACTAAACAAACAGTTTTATTCTAGTTCCTACCTAGCTCCTCCTTTATCCCACATGTAAAAGCATTTCTCGTGCATTTAATGATTTCGTCACATTGAAATTAAAGAGCCAATCTGCGCTCGCAACGTTCTGTGTAGAAAACGTAAATGAAACCGTTACTATTCATCCCTTTGGACATAGGTAACTCGTATTATCATTGCTATGACCACTTCTTTAGATTTGTGTGTCTCTGCAAGGCATGTTGACCAGTTTTACCCATTCTAATACCCTGCATTAAGATATGGGAATTTTGACACCACGATAGCATCTTTGAGCCTTGCTTGTAATATGATGTTCCTGAATGAGGAGAGATTAACATGGGTACAATGACTGGTCTGCAGCTACGCTATTTACGAGGCCTGTCTGAAAAGTATCTGGATCGAGGCTACAAAAAAAAAAGTTGAACTCGCTGCACCTTTTTCCTATCCGGATTGTGTGACGACATAACGAAATTTGCAGCTGTTAAGAGTGTCACGTGCAATTGTTGTAACACGCTAAAGCGGAATGTTTTTCTTTACTCGTCTCGTGGTGAAAATGCAGAAAATATTGAGCAATGACAATTTTGTTTTAAAATCGGTAAAACCGCAACGCAGTGGATGCTGCATCACGGCAATGCCCCAGCGCACACCGTGCAGCAATTCTTGACAAAACCACATCGCTCATCAAGAAAGCACTCAAAGGACGGAGATTTGAGGATGTGGACGTGACAACACAAAATGCAACTTCACAACACAACGAGCTCTTGGCCATCCCAAAGGAGGCATTCCGTACTCGTTTCGACCGACGGCAGCAACGCTGGGCTAAATGTGCTGCTGCAGAAGGTGACTAACCATATTCTCTCTTTGTAGCCTCAATCCAGATACTTTCTGGACAGGCCTCGTCATCACAGCCTCATTTCCCCTTGTAAGATAGGTCATAATGTTTTGGCTTATTAATGCAAATCTTATTTTAATATTTCTCCTGGAAAATTTACAAGTAGGCATCATAACACAACATTCTTTCAAGATAGGAAGAAAGGGAGGGGGATGAATTAAAATGCCCCCCTGAAACCACCACCACCTATCCTGGATACAGCTGACGATCTCAAATCCAGAAGTCAATAATTACTACTTTAACTGTGAATACTTTTATTTAATTAAATATATATCTACACACAAGTTAAATATATCTGGAAAATCACAAATCCGGAAGGTTTCTGGTCCCGAGCGTTCTGGATTTGAGGTCCTCAACTGTATAAAATTATTAATGGCACTGACTAGGAATTGAGAGGTGGGCTATCTATGGATGAGCTGATCATGCAAATTAGAATATACACACAATTTATCTCGTTACTCTAACAGATGGGGTCCAATTTCCAATTCCAAACTTGTTCCACATTCAATTATGAACACGATGTGGCAAAAGAGGGAATCCAGTTTATAATTTTATCCTATGCACAGTTTTCTTCTTCTTGTGTCACGAATACAACAACACAAAAAACGCTTCACAAGCAGCGTTGGTTTTTTTATCTTAGCGGTTTCACTAAGCACCTGACATTGACACAAGAAATGTCTTTCGCTGACCCCAAAGCAGTGTCGTGAAAATTTCAGAAATAAGCAAGACTGAATGGGCACGTCACACGATTTGCACGTAGAAAGGTTTCAGTTTCATTTTTTGAGTGATCTATTCATCCGACAATGAATGCGGTTTTTGTTAGTGTGTTCATAATTGAACGTGAAACGTGTTTGTAATTGGAAATGGGTCCTTTTCTGTCAGTGCTAACGAGTTAAAATTTGTGTATGTCTTAATTTGCATAACCAGATCGTTAAAATCACCAGCTTCCAAAGCGTTGCTTTTAGTGGAATTTACAAAACATCAAAGAATAATGAAATCAATAAGTTACTTTTCTCTTGCAGGGCTCAATGCGTCGATCTCGTCAAAAAAAACAATGCACGGCGATGCTGCTCTGGCCTTGCGATAGACTTCTTTTAGTGCACGTTCCGATTCTCCAACCCATTTACTCAACAGATCATGTCCCTAAGCAAGAAAGAGGAATTACTGAGTGTAACGCTGTTAATGTGGTCTGATGAGAGAGAATGAAATAAAGCCGTTGATGTGGACAAATGTCATTTAGAGGCAGAGAAATCATTTACTTAGAAGTACGAAAGAAGATGAAAGCTGCTTTTGTCAAGACAAACCCTAAATCCTCTATTAGAATGCAAATAATTTTGGTCTAAAAAAAAACACCTAAATTTGTGGGACCGTATTATTCAAGAGAATAACAAGTGATGGGGGAGGGGGGGTGGGTATATACAATGTTCAGTTCATTATACAATACATTAATTCACTTTTTATTTGAATTTCTTGTCGCCAAAAGCTAAAAATTGTAAAAAAATAAAGTTTTTTTTGTATATTTTTGCATATTTTATTTCTTGTGACGAATCAAAAATGGGGATTGCATTCTAGTAGAGGATTTACGATAAATGATGCTTCTTGTACTATATTTCCAAGTAAGGGATTGTATAATTCAAGCAAGATTCCATTGATTACAAGTCATAAAAAAGATCGCAACAAGAGATGTTACGTGTCGCGTTCGTTTTAAATTCTCAATGCAAAGAGATCGGATGTCCCTTTCTATTTAAGAACTTTCAAAGACTCAGATAACCTCCTGAAGGCACCTATGCAGTTTTTAATAGGTTCACATTATTGCAGCAGGAGAATCTTTGCTCTGTATAGCAATCGTAATTAATCTCTGTTATTTATCCAACAGCCGCAGTCAGCACTCGTCAATCCCAAAATTCAGCCAGTTCTCTCACGTGATCCGTTAAGATGCCTCTCCATGCCTAAAAGTCTGTCGATTCCATAGTGGTGTCCTCCCCAAGCACTATGGAAACACACTCATCGGCCGATTTAAATGGAGAAAATAATCAGGTTGACCCCAGATCCTACAAATTTTTCCTTTTATTTTCCAATTTGGAATTTAAGAATTGAAAACCCTGGTCAATTTCTTTCAATTCCCACGTTATTGCTGTGCTAATGCATTTGAGTGCTAGCTTGTACACCTCTCCTCATTTAACACGGGGAGGGGGTTTGCTTCAAAATAAAAATACACCGTGATAAATGAATAATAGAACTTATGGGAAAAATAGGGTTTCGTCCAACGACTCCTACAAGCTGCCTTCCAATTTAACCACACATGGAATAATATTTATTAATTTAATATTTCAGTAAAATTTTATGCATAATACGCATATGAAACGATCAGTAAACAATAAAAATCACTGAAAAGTACGCAGTGGCATAGCGAGGGTAAACGGCACCTGTAACACTTTCGAGCTTGCTTAACCAGCGCCTGCTCAGGAGATCTGTCTCGTTTCCTTCTGTCACGGTCATTAATATCGCTAGCTATGCTGCCATCTCTTGCAGGTCGCTGTTACTGTCACAACCATTTGCTGATCCGTGTAAAGCCTGACAAGGGCCACAATCGAGGATACCACAACAATCTGAATAAGTGATAAATGAGGATAGATGCAATGTGATTGTATACAGAGACAAAACGGAAGTCTACTACACTTTCTTGCAGTTCAAACTCGACTGCTATGCAGCAGAGGCAGCAGGGGAAAATTGCTGCTGATAACAGAGATCTGAAGATGGCATAGTAAACTAATGAATCGTTCGGCAATAGCTCCAAAAATTCTGAACCAGATCACACGATTCTTGCAAACGAGCTGCACGACACTAGCCGTCAACAATGACAAACTGGAATGCTTTTGAAGTCTGACTCTCACCAAATGCAAGGGACATGGCAGAGAAACTAGGCATCCACTATTTGACAGTTTCCCACTTGGTCAAGTCAAGAAGCACTGTGAAGAAAAGGGTGCAAAAGTGATACATTAAAATTTATTTCTTAAGCCTGGGATGCGTTTTGGCATTTTGCGTCTGTAGACTAATGCAATCGGCTGACAAATTGATTTGAATGTTGCATCACTTTGTTGGCTTAGAACTAACACTTACCTTGATAGCAATGAAGTTAATTTTACTTTCAGTAGAAACTGCTTTTGCTATTAAGGTCTTTGAACAGCCTGGCGGTCCATACAAAAGCATTCCTGAAGGCGGGTTAACTCCGTAGAACGAGAAGAATTCTGGATGTTTCAGGGGAATTTCGACAGCATACTGCAAACGGTGTTTAATTTCTTCCTGGCCCCCTATATCCGACCAATGCACCTGAAGTACATTCAAATAAAAATTTATATCGTGTCAAATAAAAAAATTACAACAGTCCATTATAAACATTTTTTCAAAGAAAATAATGCGTAGAATTTAGGATTTACGTTTCTGATTAAAAAAATTTCATTATCATGAGTTTCACTCAAACATTCGTTTGTTTTTTGTTCTTCAAAACTTTTAAAATATACATAGATATAAAATCTTAGCAGGTGAAGATGTAAATGCCATATTTAAGTGGACGACGGAGTTGCTGCCACACACGATCTACATCCCATCGCATAGGACATGACGAGATATACTCGTGAGCCTCACAAATTTTTCAGAACGAGTTGTGTCTGTCGTGAATCGTCTTATAACGAAATGTTGGTATTCCAAACTTCTCTGCTTGCATCACAAGATTATAACCAATGTTTTCTTTACGGTTTTGCTGGCTTTGTTTCAAAATTTTCAAGTCCAAACGTAGGTTTTTGATATATACTTGCCACATAACGACAATCCCAAATCGATGTTAATTGAATGTCTTTGAGCAGCATAGTTATTATGTTTGTTCCTTGTTTTTAGCTGGTGGTGCCATAATGTAGTCTTGTGATACTAAGAGCTGAATTCTTCTAAAACTGTAATAATAGCATCTGACACAACGCTAATAAGCAGTTCAAACGACGATTATTGTAATTTTGTCCGATTGGTGTTTCCTTGCTTTACAAACAAATTACTTAAGTCGTCTTTTCTAAATTATTTTTGATTTCCTAAACGGTGCGCGATTTAAAAAGTTTCAACTCTTTTTACAAGTAAAATATTATTGTAATCTAAAATGAAAGCGGCTTCTAATTAGTGCCGTGTTGTTTTTTTGTTCAATGCATATCAGATGGCCCCAACTAGTGTGGGGAAATTTTTTTCAGTTCCAACAGTTTTACAGTGTCGCAGCGTGTAACTAGCGTGCTATTGTCGCTATTGACACTGGAGCAGACCGGGAATAGTGATGTTGTCGTGCAGTTGCTGCAGGGTGATGGTTCTGTCCGCTAGCGCTGTTTGCAGTATCCACCTATCGATGCGAGCTGACGTGCTTCTCCGGGACCCAGAGCTTCGTCTCCTGGCACGTGTGCCTTCCTTTCGCCATTGCCTCCAACATCGGCCTACCGTCCGTGCATCTCGCGACACATGGACAGCAATCCGTCTGGTTGACCATTCAGCCTCGGAGAGGCCAATAATCCGACCTCGTTCAAAGTCCGTTAATTGCGTGAAAGTCGTTGTCGTCGTCGTGGCTTCGAGACAGTTACGTGGATTACAATACTGTACGTTCACGAGGCAGTTGCTTCTTCCCTACTGCATGGAATATCTCGCACAGGTGTCAACTGATGAGCCTATACAGGCACCCGGACACCCTTTATCAACCCAAATGGTCATGTCCCGTGAGCATGCATCTAATCGTTTACTAGTTGGTGGTAGATGAACCCCTTCCCCCCTAAATATGGAGAAGGTTGGACAACTCCTTGTTGGGGGGGCAATTTCATTGCAGAGCAGTTTAGTAAAATCCCTCTTAACAAACCATCAATTCTCCAAACGGATGGCATTGTTAAAGTAAAAAAAACTGACAATGAGGCAGGACACAAAAACTGACGTATCTATATGTCACAATTCACAAAGAAGAAAAAAACAACTTCTTGTCCACGTTAAAGTTTAATGAACCGTATAGGCATTTCACCTGCCCTTGCAGTCATCAATTGCTGGAATACACCAACGACTGCAAGTTCAGTTGAAACGTGCATATTTTTCATTGCCTTTAATGTAGACAAGAGGTTGTGTTTTCTTCTTTGTGATTATATTAATTCAGTTTAGAAATAGCCATGGCATTGGCACAATTTTGACTTAGCAGTACATGGGCTCCCATTTTCCAATCAACTTACCCATACCATATTATAAAATTCTTAATTAAAAGTACGCTAATACCTAACCTGAACATAACATAAGAAGGGCAGACATTTAATAATCAAGTGCAGAGAATTCAGCATACAAATGCAATTCATTGTTACTCACAAGGGACGTACACGTAGTTGTAAGACACATCTTTTTTGCATGCAAATATACATTGGAAGCGATAGCGTTGCTTTCAGGTGAAGTGAAAACAATACAATTTTCTCCATAGTTTAAAACATATTTATCCAGTATCCATTATCAGCGTTAATGGTTTAATCTTTACGTCTACAGTTTAATAAACACATGCTCCAAATCATAAAAAAAAAGCAATTCCTAAATTAAAATTTCTGCCCCCCCCCCCCCCCTTCCCTCCTCTCGTTTTGTCTCTTTATTTAAGAAAGAAGATAAATAAATGAACCAACCTCAGGAACTTCGACAGCAAGTTCTCTTAATCCATTAGGCTTGATGCGATTTAGAGCAGCCGTGATATCCTGGAGACGAACGCTAATTGCTTCTACTGGTTTTGCCACGTTCCAATCCAAATTCTTACCACAACACACTTCAATCTCAGCTATTAAAACAAACAAACAAATACGATATTGTATACTCTTGGTGGTGGTGTTTTTTTCACAGCATTAAAACCATTCAATCTTTTATTTGTAAAACAAAGCAAATTTATAAACTTCTTCACCCGACTTAAAAGCCCCTAAAAAGCTCGATGAAGGAGTTTTGCTAATTTTTTGGTCTTGCTTAAAAGGAAAATCTTCCATGACATAAAAAGTAATTAACATTTATTAATATCCTGAGATATGAAAAAAAAATCCTCCTAGACTCATTTTCCAGTTATAGTAACTTGTTATTAAGGAGGGGGTGTTTACAAATGACTTAGACTAATGCTACTGACCATGTCGTGGTTGGTCTGGGCTCCCAGATTAGGCTTTGCCCTTTCCACATACAACCCTGTTTCAAAAGTTTAGAAATCTTTTCACAAAAGACTGTATCTGATCTACAGGGTGGCCCAGATTAATATATATACAATCTTTGAACGCGCCGTGTGCGCATCACGCGCGACTGACGCAATTCAAATTGCGCACGTTATGTGAGCAAGGGGATGCAAAAAAGGCGCAAATCATGAGGATCGTCCATATCAAGATGGCGGCGCAGCGATTGAGTCTGGAAGAGAAGGTAGATTGTGCGAGGTTGTACTCAGCGACCAACAATTACTCAGAAGTGAAACGTCGTATGGCAGCTAAGTTTGGGACACCCAGACCTTCGTTGATAACGACCAAGAACGTAAACAAGAAGTTTGATGAAACTGGCAGCATTGAAGTGCATAAACGCAGTAGACCCAAGACCGTTGTTACTGACGCCAACAAAGTGCACCAGCAAAATGAGTTGGCCAGTTCTCAAGAAAAGGACAGGTCGCAAAGGCAGCTATCTGCTCGGTTAGACATTTCTCGTACGAGTATTCAAAGAATCTGAAGGATCTGAAACTGAGGCCATATCATCCTCGCTTAACAAATCGCTTGCTCGAAGATGATCCCGGCAGGCGATTGGAGTTTGCCGAAACTTGACTTGCAATGCTGGAGGACGATCCTGAGTTAGCACGCCATGTAGAATGGAGCGACGAGGCAAAATTTCACGTCTCAGGATATGTGAACCGCCACAACTGCGTGTATTGGCATGCAAGCAATCCATACATTAAATTGGAGGTAGACAACCAGAGCCCTGGTGTCATGGTGCGAGCCAGCGTAAGTTACGATGGACTGCTCAGCCAGTTTTTCTTTGAGGACACAGTCAGAGGAGACAGCTACCGTGACCTTCTGGTGAACACTGTGTATCCCCTATTGACGCAATGCGATGATTTTGACACCATGTGGTGGCAGCAGGATGGGGCACCACCGCATTATGCTCTCACTGTGCGGAGTTGGTTGGATCAAACATTTCCAGGTCGGTGGATCGGCAGACGCGGTCCAGTCGAGTGGCCCCCCAGATCACCCGATTTGACCCCACTCGATTTTTGGTTATGGGGATATCTCAAGGACAAGGTCTACCGCCATAGGATCCATAACATTCCAGAGCTTCGGGAAGCAATAACGGAGGAATTTCGCCAAATTCCCCTAGACATGTGCAAGAAGGCCTGTGACAATGTGAAGTTTCGACTGGAAGCTTGCATCGCCATGGAGGGCTGCATGGTGGACCACTCCGTGGAAAACAGAGTGTAACTCTCTTCTTCGATCCTTTGACAATGTATTCCACCATAGTTACATGCAGGTATTAAAATACATAAGGCATACGGCCTTGTTAAAAATTGTATATATTAATCTGGGCTACCCTGTCTCTCTCTCTCTCTCTCTTAGTCATTTGTTCAATACCGAATGTCGTGACTCCGAATGAGTTCGCTAGAGACACGTAACATGCAGTGGGGCCTCTCTCCTTTCGGTATCTCCAATGTTTCCACAAAACTGAACATAGTTATGCAGAAATGAAAAACACCTCTCTATAGTGCAACATTTTCTCTTTAATAAAACGTAAAAAGATTAGTATCTGATACAAATGATTTTGAATATTGTACCATTGAAATGACCCCCCCCCCCTTCGTTTCAGTAGTTTGAAACACGAACAGAACAATCTTAAAATAACAAACCAAAAATAATTATGAACAAACAAACAACATTAAGTAGTTGCATTCTGATCTAAACTGCTGACTCGACAAATGAAACAGGCAGAATAGCAATATGATAGCGTCTTTATTAAGTGTTCAATGCATATCGATTATCATCTCATCCTCAGGAATTATGAACAACTACAGAGTTAGAATGGCTACAACACCCGATTATATGGGAGTGGTCCACCAATCAGAGAAAAGTAAAGGCTCTCTGATTAGTGGACTTACAAGCAATTAGAAAAGAAAAAACAGTGTGGGTGTGTGGTTACATGATTGGGTACACAATAGTAAAATATAAATGAGTAAACAAGGGCCAATATAAGAGCCAAAAACTAAATGGAGATAAAAGAGACGGATTGAAACAGTGTACAATAAATAATAAGTAAACAAAAAAATGATGAGAGCCAAATGGCAAGAATGGCAAAAATAAAACAGAGAAAAATAATAAAAATCACAGATCAAAAAGATGCAAGTACATAGGTTGGGAATAAAATACAAATAAGAAGAAAGTTAATAAATAAAAAACTTGAAACTACGAGACATTGATTCATTGTCCATTGTGTTCGTTTCTGGGTATATTATTCTGTTGACTGCATCGAATATTGGGTTTTTTTGAAACCGAGTTGGCTGTTTAGAACCTTTTCTCTATCTTTCACGAGGTGTTTTCTAATTATCAGGGCCTCGTACGTGAACATTTTCTGTGGATCCTTGATGAATTTCACTATGGACCATGATCTCCTGTATCTGACCAAAACTGTGTTTGTTGGCGATAATGTGTTCTGTAAAGGCCGACTTGTGATCACCATTGACCCAAGATCTTCATTAAACAAATGTTAACGACTTGAATTGTGAGGGAAAAAACCATTAATATTTAGTGGGATATCCTTTGGATCTAATGACAGCGCTGCATCTTTTGCCATGCTCAGCACTAATGATTCGCAAAAGGAAGCAAAGATTTCCACCCAGCGTACATCATAGGTGACTCGAACTCCTCGAGATTAACTGGCTTTTCTCTCTGAAGCTGCTTCTTCACGTATCATCGACCGTTGACAACGAGACCTCTGACGCAGCCAGTCCATTGATGAAAAAGGAAAGGAGAGAGAGAAATGGTTTCTTCATGAAACGGCCTACATCTCTCCCTAGTCTGCTCACCCATTTTCATCAATAGAACTGGCCGCTTCAGGGGTCTCGTTGTCAACGGTTGACTGTACATCCATAAATTCTGGATGGTATTTAATTCAGGTGAATTTATTAGCCAGTTCTCTATTAGCAGAACATTGTCATCACTTAAAAGCTTTATGGCAGCTGGCATTGTCTTGTTGGAACACAAATTTCATTTCTTCATCTTCAAAATTTTCTAGAGTCGGGGGTCAGAAAGTTTTCCAAAATTTGTTCATAAACATCTGCATAAATAAAAGCAATAATGTGGATAGTGTCAATAAATAATTTATAAACATCTGCATTAACAATTTCACCAATGATGCACTTTTACCCTATTTCAGCTGCTGTGAAGCATCCACACCATCATGGTCTTCTGAGGAAATTTCACTGTTGAATTTCAATCAGTCTGGATTATGTTCCTCTCCCTTGGAATGATAAACATGGTGTCCTTGGTCACCAGGTGTTTTCATCAGTCATCAGGGAACCAAGTGTCATGTTGTTTTGCACATTTAACTTGATCACTACATTGTTTTTATTTAGTTGAGGTTTTTTGGAACATGTGCACAGCTGCCCAATTCACTTAATCATCGCCAATTAATGATTTTGGATATATTGTTTCGAAATTTCAGACAAAAGCACATCAAGACTGATGCTGAGGTAAGCCTGTGTTTTTTCAAGTCTGTTGGTTTTTTGCAGCCTCTTAGTTCGATGATTTGCATCTCGAATGGTCCCAATCTCTTCACGTACAGGTTTTCAGGCATTTTGAAACAGCTGATTTGAAATAACACTTGTTTTGCAATTTTGGACATGGTCTTCTTCCCTGATTCTTTAAGCACAACAAATGTTCTTCTTCTCCTCAACGGTTAACTGCGTTGCTCTACCCAGTGGAATAAGAGATTAAGCAAAAGTCTACCCTTATACAAATTGGTTAATTTTAATAGGCAAAGTAGGTGAGGTTTCTAAACTTTTGAAATGAGAAGGCACAATATTAAAACTTAATTCTATCAAATCTTAATATTAAAGAGAAAATGTCAAATTATAGGACGGTGTTTTGCATTTGTGCATGGTTTTGTTCAGTTTTGTGGGGGGAAAATATCACATGTAGTACGCCATTAGCTTGTGTTAAGATTTCTAAACTTTTGATTGTATTCTCCTTGAAGAGCTATGCATCGTCTCTGATGCTGCTTGCAGGGCATTATCGTTTGGAAATCTGAAGTGGCTCATTCGTTTCACTGGGTGTGAGGCATTTAGGAGGATGTGCCACCTGTGTGGGAAGTGGTTGATTTGCTGCAATGTGCGGCTATTGAGATCATATAAATAACTAAATAGAGAGAATAGACTTACCTTAAAAACTCTGTGGATAGTTGAATACATAAGAGATGAAGCAGACTCTTAAGAAGAAATTGCAAGACATTACCACTCTACAATCCACCGGTGAGAAGAATAAGAAATTCATATGTCTACCCTATAACCATAACTTGACTAGAGGTCTAGAAAGAATTTGTAAAGCTTACGACCTTAGGGTAGCATATAAAAGCAGCCACAACCTCAAAAGCTTACTAGGCAACACAAAAGATGCAATTAGTAAAACAGATAAATCTTGTATATACGAAATTACTTGTAATTCGTGCGACAGCAAATATATTGGCCAAAGCAGGAGGCAGATTTCCACTCGAATCAAAGAACACTTCAGCTATATTAGGAATCACAAACCCGAGAAGTCTGCGTTCACGGAACATGTTATAACCACAGGACATGTCGGAAAAGTCGTTAATTTCTGAATCTTACATTACAACGACGATTCCAGAAAACTGAATTTTTTAGAATCGTTGGAGATTTCTAAAATACCTCCAGACAAATTATTAAACCATGAAAGAGGCCCAATGGACCTATCAAGTACTCACTGACTTCATAACTTTAATTTTGGGCAAAATTCTTTCCTGATATAAGAACCTCGGATATAAGTAGGCCGGATATAAGAGCTGCGTTTATAAGAACTTGTTTTTTCTTCCTTCTAATATAGTTCATTGTACGTAGATAATTTACTTTAGAGATTTCTGTTTTCTGCAAAACTTTTTGTATAATTTTTTTTGTATAATTTTGTAGAGTGGTTTGACACTCCTCCAATCCCGTTAATTACCCCGCTTTTGTAAACCAAATCAAGGTGCTCTGCTCCCTGATTGGTACCCCCTTGTTATAAATACTGACTCTGAACAAGTCAACCTGAATCATACTGAAGAAGGTCACTTAGTGACCGAAATGTATACATTTATGGTGTATTAAATTTATGTTTGTGGACAAGTGGATTTCCTTCCTTCATCTCTTATGTATTGAGACCAGTTTCCCATTCCATCTCATCCAATGTCATGTTCTCGTTTTCAGCAATAAACTCAGAAATGAGCAATATTCACGTCAGTCCAGGAGGTTCAAGGCCAGCCACTGCTCTTCCTCTTCTAATCCAATTGCATGTGACGGGGCACTCTGCAGTTTGCTATAAATGGTGGCTGGCCTGTTGCCTTTCTCCCACAGGAATCGAACAGTCCACCTCTGCCTGTGATAAACGTCCTCCACAATCTGTCAGATTGCAGGCTAGTCAAGCTATTCTTGACATCTACCAGCCTCCCCCATCGCTATTCACTCTTCAAGGTCAACTCTTTCAGACCATTTTTGCCACTTCCAGGGTTTGTCCAGACCAAGTCAAACTCATTTGTAAGCAACCCTCCTATTAAAATTTCACAAATATATTCTTATTCAACATCTTAGAGGCAAAAACTGACCTATTTGACAAAGAGAACACACATCAGAAGCAACAAAACCAGGAGTACTTCTGGCGATAGTCTTCATATCTTCTTTAGTAACGGAATTAGTTAGATTTGAAAGCATTTTTTGAAGAATCTTTTTAAAAAGAAGAAAAAATAAGATGAAAGCACACCTCGAGATAAATACAATTTGACATAAACTGTCCATTTAACCCTTTAAGTGTAACTCATTTCAAAACAATCCAGAACTTACGATAAAAACACATTCTGGAGATCTTACTTGATTTTGCAATTTAAAAAATGAGAATACTTTTATAGGAAATTCTAAAGATACCATCATCCCACTGCAGGATAAGTGGTGATTTTTGTCGAACCGAACTCTACAACCACTTGGATGCATGTCATGGATCAAGGGCACACATAGAACATCTTTCAGGTGATGAGTTTATGGTTCTTTTAGTTTGTTTCAGTTGGCTAAAATACAAGCTAAACTGAATTATCCGTGTCGGAAGAAGACACTTCACTAACACAGGAATAAATTTCCAACAGAAAGGGCGGACCGACATAGGGGGGGAAAAGCTCAAAGGGTTAAATTTACAACAATTTTCTAACTTTACCTGTTCTCGTTGACTACAGGTTAGTAATGAAATTTCCACATCCTCAATTAGACCTTTAAGTTTAGTCCTTATCACTGGCACTGCATTGCTTTGATTGGTTGCCATCAGTACAAATACTGGATGACAATATTGCTGGTTAAAAGAGGATAAAAAAAAAAAACATTAATTATTCAAGAAAACAGGAAACATCCGAGGTGTAGCATAGGATAAAACTTGCATTGACCGTTGTCGAGTTATTTATTCTGTATTGAATATTACGCCATTAAGATAGATAATCCCAACCTGAAAACAAGTTAACTGCTCTAACCAGACCACAGGACATGTAGCTAGCATATGCTTCCATGTCCACCAATTGTTAGCGCAATCAGCACAGTGAGCTGAAGGTTCTTGTTTCAAATCCAGGCTGTGGAATTTTCTTTCCTATTTTTTTTCATTAAGAATGAAGATTATTTTGTTTCTAATTCTTCCACTTGACCAATAAATAAACAAACCAAAATTTGGATTTGTTCAGTAACAAAAAATACGTAACCAAAAGCAGAAGATAATAATAAATATATGCACAGACTCTTCCAATCAATGCTTAAGAGGAATGCCGACTTGGATGCTGCAAGTGGTGAATACATGTGAAACTGTGTGCGTATATTTATTACCTTCTAGTAATGCATTATTTCTTTTTTGTTAGCATGTATTATCAAATGGATACCAATTTTTGTTTATTTATTGCTCAAGTGGAGTAATTTAGTTACAAAATAATTTTCATTACATAGGCCAACAATTTCATTTTTAATTTCAACAAACAACAACAGCTCGTCGAGTGCACGTACATTTAATGTCACGGCTAAGGTATATCGGCACCCTTTAACCTTTTCACAACACTTTGTATAGTTTCGTAGAGCTAGCTTTCAAAATGGAATCTGCGAATGATGTGTTACAAACAAAGAACACTAATTGAATTTCTCTTGGCAGAAAATAAGACCATTATAAACTTTCCTAAGTGTCTTAAAAACTTCTTTGGAGAGATGGCAATGGATAAAAGCACTGTCAGTCATTGGGCAAACCGCTGTTATCACTTAAAGAAGATCTATGTTGAGAGACCAGGTCCGTATCGCAAGGGAATAGCCTCCGTCTGTTTGAGCTCACCAGAAATGATTAGCACGAAACGACCCTGAAAGCCAGTCTCAAGCTAGTTCACATTTGTTCATCCAGTGCAAACAGTCTTTTAATCGTGTGCTCAGCACTAGCATAGACGTGAATTTGCAGCAGGCCCAAGACATCAAAAATTCTGTGTGCAGTGGTGAGTGCTAAAGTGATTTTAGCGTGTTCCTTTGACTTATCAGATCTGTAATCCTAATCATTTTTATGTTGTACCATATGGCATCACTCAAATTTCTTTATTGTAATACAGTAGTATCAATGGACAGAAATATGAAATACTAGAAACCTATTTCGAAGGCTTTCCTTCAATTTGAACCGTGAAAGTATTTGCCTTCAAATTATGTATGAGGGATGATCAAAAAGTAAGGTTACAAAGCCTGCACTGAAACGTGTACATTTTATTTCATCCAACCAATATGACCAACTGATAAGGTTATTTTTCGACATAGTCACCATATCGGTTTAGGCAGCTGTTGGTTCGTGGGATGAGTTTGAATATTCCCTCCTGTCCTTGCGTGTTCAGCCACGTTGTCGCGAAGTGTTTCACCTCCTCGTCTGAGGTGAATCGTCGGTCTCCTAGGTGCTCCTTCGACGGAGGAAAGAAGTGAAAGTCACTTGGAGCGAGATCAGGGCTGCAGGGAGGGTGTTCGATGATGTCCCAGCAAAACTGCTTCGACAGCGTGGTGGTCTTCTGGGCTGTATGAAATTGTGCATTGTCGTGAAGGAGGATGATGCCCTCCGTGAGAAGTCCTGGCTGCGGTAACATGTTTCGCCCACAGAATTCAAATAACTGAGTGGATTTCTTTGCAAGAGCAGTTTTCCAAACGAGTCGCCATTTGTGTTAACCTACAACTAGCGCTGTAGGTGGCGGGTGGCTGAAACTTTGCACAGTTGCCGACCGCATGTATTAGAATTACCACACACAATTTCTCTGTAACAGACAGAACTCCAGGAATATCGGCCTTGTAACCTTAGTTTTAGATCACCTCATATCTGGTTCATTCCCCGAGAAATCGACCAATTTGGAAATAAATGATTGCTCGACCATTTCAGATATTTTTTATTTTTATACCATGGTTAACCATAACTTTCAAAAGTACAAGACAATTTTTATTTTATTTTTATCTTCAGCCATCTTGGTTCTAGACGCATTGTTTCTCGTTGTCGCAGGCAAAAACAGGCATTTCAGGGGTTTGAAAAGTGGATACCATTCCACTCCCATATAAAATAAAAAGTTCTGGCTTCAAGTATCATAAACATGGCAGAAAATTTTATTGAAAATATTTCTCGATACTTGATTTAATCGACCTTGAAATCGGCAATATTAGCGAGTGAAATTTTTATTTTTGACCCCATATTAAAAGTTGTAATTTTTTTGTGAATACTATGTATGGGTAGGGTAGTTATTACCTGTACGGAAAAATTGTTTGGATTTGGCACCGTTCTTCTTTATCTAAGCTCAAAGTTGGGAAATTTTCCATTTTTGCCGATTTCAAGGTCAAATAATCCAACAGATCTTCCACCGCTGATAAAATAATTGTGAGTGGGGCCAAAGTCCATTTCGGCTCACTTGATCCTGAAATTCCGACGGGAGGGAGTTTTTAAAAAATTTTAAAAACTGTTAAAATTAGAGGACTCAATTTTCCATTTTCTTTTACAGATAAGATCCTTCAATGCTTCAATTTAACTGGTTGCACCATGATTTTTTCTTTGTGTCAATTAATGGTTAAAACTGGGAAATTTCCGTTAGCTCTTAAAATGGCCAAGATAAATCCTATGTATAAAAAGGGGTGTCCCCTCAGCATTTCTAATTATCGCCCGATATCTGCGTTATCTTCATTTTCAAAGATTATCGAAAAAGTAGTTCTTCAGCGCATGGTGGAATACTTGCAGACTAGGATTCCTACGCAACAAAAGGACAGTCAACCTGGACATAAAGTGATTTGGATTCCTCTCCAGATCTAAATGAATGCCATGGAAGCCAGCGATCAACCTCATAACTTCATTATCGTTCAAACAGACGTTTCCAAGGCATATGATACTATTTCTAGACCCCAGCTTTTTTAAGATCTTGAGCTTTTGAGGGTCTCACAAGGTTATATTACTCTACTGCGTGACTACTATCAGGACCGCTTAAATTACATTGGCTCTGATCCAGTGGTCTATAAAGAATCCAAACGAGGGACTGTCCAAGGGTCTGGCTTAGCACCTCTATTATTTGCAGCAGCTACTGCATCAATTTATGATCATAAATTTAATTTGAAAATTGTCAGCTATGTTGACGATAACCTCTTATTTGGTAACTATCCACCACACGAGCAGAATAAAGTTATAGAATTACTCCAGCACGATTTGAACTATCTGACAGACTGGTATTCTAGTAGAGGTCTCCGTTTGAACGAGGATAAAACAAATATTTTAATTTTACCAAAAGACGAGAATTATTCCGCTACCATCAAGATATTGGGCATTACTTTTGACACTAGTTTGAAATTCAATGTTTCCATTGACCAGTTAATAACTTCTTTACATTGTAAGTCCTATCTGGTCAAAAGACTTCGATCAGACTTCAGTCAAAAGACTATTTGTCACATTTGTCAGTTTATTTTGGTTGTGATAGTGACCCAACTTACCTATGGAACTTTATTTTGGTCATCCACTTCCTCAGTAAATCTCAAAAGATTGGCTGTTGCTTAAAACAACAGCAGCCTTCAATTTGGATAGATTGGATTCAGTGACGTCGACCTGCTTGAATTTCAATCTACCCACTGTCACGACAATTATGAAAGTGGTTGAAGTGGTTGAAGCTCTTTGGAATGATAAAATTTCCTGCTATATTTATTAGGCACTGGTTTAAGTCTTCTAGTCAAGTTCAACAAATTCGAAGATATTTGTTTCAGATTCCGTTCATTGTGTCAGCTCAAAAATTTAAGAGTTTTCCATATTCTGCAATATTCTTGTGGAATGCTTTGCCAATGGACATTAGATCTGCTGTTTACCTCTGTACTTCTACCTCTTGCCTTATCAATTGCTTTCACTTAAAGAAACGCATGACCCAATTTTATATCAGCAATCAATCTAGGTTTTAGTTCTTCTTAGTATAGCGTTGACTTCGGGTCTGTTGGCCTTTCGAGAACCCACTTTTTTTCTTTGGTTTTGCTTTGTGGCTCTTGTCTCTGACTTGTGTTTTGTTTAGTTCCTAGTTTCCTTTCCCTTTTACCCCATGGTTTCGGGTGCTTGATTAATAAATAAATAAATATCTCAAAAGGGGGAACAGGTAAAAATTTAATTTTTTTTTACCAAGATATCCCTTCTAGTCCTCAACAAAACCTGTAAGTGTCATTTTGGGGATCAAAAGGGTTTGGAAGTTACAGACCCTCAAATATGTATTAAAATTAGAACAAACTGTAAATAAACTGTAATGGCAGAATGGTACATCACACAGGCCTACCACCAGACCATGAAACGGATTCAAAAAAGAAAAAAAAAATCTGTTAGAAGGGGAGTTGGGGGTCCTTAAAATGTTAATTACTCCAAAATGGCTTTTCATAGACAAACAGTTTCTTTTCAAAACATAAGGTGTGCCCAAATGAAAAGGAGACTACGGTTATATCTAACGAATATTTTAATGACAGAATATTTGACGTACAATTAATGTGTAACATGACGCCTACACATAATTGCCTCTGATAAGGATGCACCGATCTCAGCACATAAGAATCGAATGACAGCTTCAGTGTTGAAACTCATGGGTTGCAAATGGATCCTTTTTCCAGGTGTTCTGCATTTCCTTGTCGCAGGTGAACCAATGACCTGTCAGTGATTTTTTTAAGGGGCCGTAAACATGGGAGTCTCATGGGGAGATGTCGGGGCTATACGGAGGATGTTTGAGGACTTCCAATCGAAATATTCAGCATTGGAGGATCTTCTTGGCCACAAGTGGAGCAGCATTATCCATTTCAAGAGCTTCTCTCTGCGCTTGTTTTCGATGGCCTGTTTCGGCTTCAGCAATGTGTTGAAATACCGTTCAGCGTTAATTGTTTCACCCTATTCTAGCCAGTCGAGGAGTATAGGTCCTTCTTCGTCGAAAAAGAAACTCAGCATCGCTTTTTCTGGCTTTCATGGCAGAGTGAGCTGTTTTTTGAACGTGGGGAGACGGGATGACACTACATCTATCGACAAAAATATTTACCAACTTCGATTAGATAAAACGGCACTACAGTGAAAGTCTCCTTTTTATTTGGGCCCACCATATTAGTTCGTCTCAATAAGAGGAGGCCATTCATGTTGTTTTTATTGTGTTTGGGTCGATGAGATGAATGCTTCTGCCATTTCTTCTTTTTTAGAAAAAAATTTAATTTCTCTAAAAAATACTTAGCCCATTTCCATGAAAAGTATGTCAATGCATAATTTAAGGATCCCTCTAAGTACGAATAAATAAAATAAAAAAAAAAATTCTATGGGGGGGGGGGGGCGCGGTTGTTAATAACTCCAAAACAGCTCATCAGAGCCAAACAAGTCATTTAAAAAAAATGCCTTAATGAGAGGAATCCGTACATGTCGAGTTATTGAGTTTGGTTTGCTGGTTTGAATGCTAAAGCCATTTTTTTTAATTTTTAGAAAAAAAATTAATACCTCTAAAAAGGCTTAACCAATTGACATAAAAACATGCCAAGGCACAATTTAAGGTATCCTCCATGTATGTGTGCTTTTTATTTAGTTATGCTATTGGCCATTTCGGAGGATATAGCTGCACATACGTACATACCAATTACCATAACAAAATTGGTACATACATACAGAGAGAAAAATTTTCAATTTTCAGAGCCAAACAAGTACTTACTTGTGAGTTTGTGATCGACCAGGTTCAATTTTCGCATTGTTTTTGTGACTGTTTTTGTTCTCGTTTGTTTTAAACCCTTTTGATCCCCAAAATGAAACTTACAGATTTTGTTGAGCACTAGAAGAAGTATCTTGGTAAAAAGAAAAAAAAAAGAAAAAATAAAATTTTCTTGGTAAAAGAAAAAATATTTGATCTTGAAATCGGCAAAAATCGAAAATTTCCCAACTTTGAGCTCGGATAAAGGAGAAACTGTGCCAAATCCAAATTTTTTTTTTTCTTCACAGGTCATAACTACCCTACCCATAGTATTTATATAAAATTTTACAAATTCCATTACCAAGTTACCTTAATATGTTATCAAAATGAGTTTGCTCGCGAATATTACCGATTTCAAGCTCGATTAAATCAAGTATCGAGAAAAAGTTTCAAACATGTCTGTATATTTTCTGAAAGCTTGTGATGCCCTCTTTGCGATACTTGAAACCAGAACTTTTTATTTTATACGGGAGAGAAATGGTAGCCATTTTTCAAAACCCCTGAAATGCCTTTTTTTTTTTTTTTTTGCCTGGCGTGGCGAGAAACGGTGCGTCTAGAACCAAGATGGCTGAAGATTAAAATAAAAACTGTTTTGTACTTTTGAAAGTTAGGGTTAACCATGGTATAAAAATAAAAAAAAAAAAAAACGAAAATGGTCGAGCAACCCCACTCAGCCGATTTCTCGTGGAATGACTCATCTATCTTTTCATGTCTTGTTGATCAGAGACATGTTCTTTTCAGGTGTTCAATTCCACCATTTTATCCATCTGTCTGTCTTTATTTCTTTATTTATTTATTGTTACTTGCAATGTAAAATGAAATTACGAAAACACACAAACATATTCCTAACTTACTCTTAAAATTTCCAAATGAGATGCTAAGTCATAACCAACTTTTGCTTCTAAGGTACTGCCTGAATTCGTTGAAGTAGGAAATAAAATGTGAACATCATCAATGAATACAATACTTGGTGCTCTACAACAAAATATTAAAAAATACCACTTTTATAAAATTATCTTACAATGATAAAGTCGGTGTTGATGATATTGATGGAGGCCTTTGCTGTACTTAACAGGGAAGAACTCCACTCCTAAACTGAATCCATCACTTCCACCATTAACAAACATTCCTAATCTCTCGTCAAAGTGCTTGACTTATACGACCACGGCTGTGGTGACCATCTTACAGCAGTCATCATTACCCATCCGGTGACCTAACTTGTCGGCCTCTGGCCATAAAGGCCCCGGATGGATGCATTGTTTTCTATTAACTAAACTAACTAAACATTTGTTGCATTGTGACTGCATTAACTTGAGCAATTAAAAATTGAATAAATATCACTTGAAGATATATAGGGTATATATAGGGTATATATGAGTATATCAATCTTAAGGAAATTTGAATCTTGAACAAGTCATGAAAATTCCGAGATTATAGGGTTGGCAGAATCTTTTTTATATTGATGAAAATGAATTATTATCAGTATAGGGTGACTATAAGGCCCCTTACGCAACCAGTCGAGAGGGAATAAGAGACCTAATTCTCCATTTCTGTCATGTGTTGATACAAGCAGTAGTGATTTCTTGTTGAATAAATATGTAATATGATCATTAAATTCCTAGTTATCTACAAAACTATACTCTGCAGATCAGATCTGGAGCCCCCATTTCCCATTTCTGCACACAACGTCCCGAAACAGCAAGGATTACATCTTTCAGCAGTAGTTGTTAGAAGCAAATGCAACAATGTCCAAAGATCACGTCCTCCAAACTTCAGGGAAGCTGTGATGACAGCCATTATTAAATGCATCCAAAAGGTAAATGATTAAATATAAAAACTCACATAAAAATACACCAACAGTAAGCTCAAGATCTAATCTGCAGACTATAGGGTTCCATTATTATTTTATATATTTTGTGTGGCAACTTTGTTTCAAATGCTGAAGTAGAGAGAGAGAGAATTCTTTTCACAGTTAAGGCTTGTTTTGATGGATAAGAGGGACAGATTTTCAATAGATGTCAATTTCACACTGTTGAAAACGGAAGAATATTAAAACTAGATACCGTATTTATCTGAATATAAGGAAGAGTTTTTTTTTCCAAATTAGAGGGAAAAAAAAAAAAAAAAAAAAAAAAGTGGTAGCCTTGGAATCGGTTCTTTAGCCCCGAGAAGTGATGCAATTGCCTTCACTGCAAAAGCCCATTGTTGCTTTATCTGTGTACTGGATTAAAAATGTCTTGTGTAAATGTCATTAGAAGAGAAATGCTCGTTTTGGATGCCATGAGGGAGCATTTAACTAAAAAAGTAAAACACGATGTTAAGAATGCTAATTGTGAACTTGTAATTATGACATGTCAACATTAAGTTTTAGATGCTGTAGCCAATAAACATTTTAAAGATTATTTGAGGAAGAACATGCAGACTGTGGATAATAACAATAATATAGAAAAAACTTCTTGTCCACATATACGAGGCATGTTTTTTAAGTAAGTACCGTTTTGCGATTCCGCCGCCGCAGCGCTACGGTCGGCGTTCCGCGCATGCGCGCTGGTTAACTACATCTCTTGTCTACGCACTGACGCCATTACAGTCTGATTCTTCATTGTATACGTTGTTTACTGAGTGTTTAAGATGCCTCCGACAATCGTGAGTCCCGCCGATTGTGAAGTACGGGCTGTTATACGATTTCTTAGTGCTAAAGGCGTAAAACCGATCGATATTCATCGTGAGATCTGTGAAGTGTACGGACAAAACATTATGAGTGATGGAATGGTAAGGAAATGGGTGAGAGCATTTAAAGATGGCCGCACAAATGTGCATGATGAAGAACGGAGTGGGCGTCCTTCGGTCGTTAATGAAGATTTGGTGCAGAAAGTGGACGAAAAGGTGAGAGAAAACAGACGCTTTACAATTTCATCATTGTGCGATTGCTTTCCTCAATATTCTCGTAGTGTTTTGTATCGCATTGTGACCGAGAACTTGAATTACCGGAAATTGTGTTCACGTTGGGTTCCAAAAATGTTGACGGATTTGCACAAAACCCAACGTTTAGGCAGTGCATTGACTTTCCTCGAGCGGTACCACAATGAAGGTGAAGATTTTTTAGACCAAATTGTTACTGGTGACGAAACATGGGTGGCCTACGTCACACCAGAATCGAAACAACAATCCATGGAATGGCGACATTCATCATCACCCAAAAAAGTGAAGTTTAAGCAAACAATTTCTGCCCGGAAAATCATGTGCACAGTTTTTTGGGACAGAAAAGGAGTATTGCTAGTGGAGTTTCTGCCTCGTAATGAGACAATCGATGCAGCGTCTTATTGTGAGACATTGAACAATCTGCGTCGTGCAATCCAGAACAAAAGACGTGGCAAGTTGAGTAAGGGTATCGTTTTGCTGCATGACAATGCCCGTCCACATGTGGCTAATCGGACCAAAGATCTCATCAAATCTTTTAAATGGGAAACTCTAGATCATCCTCCATACAGCCCTGATCTGGCGCCCAGCGACTACCATTTGTTCCTGCACTTGAGGAAACACCTGGGTGGTCAGCGTCTTCAAGGCGATAACGAAGTCAAAACATTTGTGATACAGTGGTTAACAAGTCAGGCGGCAGAATTTTATGAGGAGGGTATTCAAAAACTGGTGCCACGTTATGACAAGTGCCTCAATAATCACGGAAATTATGTAGAAAAGTAGATTAAGGTACAGGCTTTCATGTAAAAATAAAATTATTGCGATATCTTTGCACGTCTTTTTTAAATTCCAAAACGGTACTTACTTAAAAAACATGCCTCGTATTTATTTCCTTGTCTAGATGTACATTTTAGCCACCTCATGGCTATCAGTCTGACAATCTGTACATCCAGACAAGGAAATAAATATATGTGGACAAGAAGGTTTTTTTCTATATTATGGTTGAAATAAGAAGAAAAAGAAAAGAAGAAAAAAAAAAAATACCCTCCTCTAAGACTGTTGGGGATGGGATGTCATTTCTAAAGAGAGCCTCATTAGGGAATTTCAATTGCATTAAATGGCACATCATGTGGGAAGAAAATCTTAATAGTGATAGAATCTAAAATTATTTTGTTATCAGAAGAAAATGTTATTAATTAAGAGTTAAATGTGTAATACCCTCAGTCATCCATCCCTGGTAATACATATTAGTAGAATTTCAATGCATATAGTTCATTTTTTGACTTATATTGAGGTCGTCTGAGATTCGGGTAAATATGGTATTTATTTATATAATGTAACTGTTATATGTGAAATGAGATTGTTGTATTTAAACGAATAACCTATTTTTAATGGACACAATCTTTTTGTCTTTGTAAAATCTCTTTCTTGTTTCAATTAGACTATACAGACAGGTAGGCCCAAAGTAAATACATCTGTAATGAAAGTCCCCATTTTGGATCCCATAAATAATAAAGGATGCATGTTCCCAATTTCTGGCCCACTTTAAACCTTTTGAAAATTCTCTTTATAAGCTCTTATTACCTTTGAATAGCTTCAGTGAAGATGCGCTTTAATGCAGCTTGAGACTCGTCGGAATACCTTATAAAGTAAAAAAAGAAGGTTGAAATTTAAATCGGGTACAATTTCATTTATTAAGTAAACAAGTGATAAATTTTTTTCGTTTGTGTATTGTTATTTCTAAAGGAGAGTAAATCCATCAAAAAATGTTTATTTCAACTAAGCTAAACTGATTCAATTAAACCTTCAAAGTTGCCATTCTAGTCATCAAAATTTCTATCCTTACAACCAATTAATATACATGTACTTAAATGACTGTCTACAGATTACAGGGTCGGGACACCTTAATTTGACCACCTCTCCTCGAACATGTTGGAATGTCCCACGGTATGCAGATGAAAAATCATTGCATGTCATTAAAATCTGACAACAGCAGACATGTAGTAGCATCTGTTAACACAGCAAATGTCGCAGTCATGGGCAGAGCAAGTGACTTGTCAGACCTCCAAATGGGGATGATCATTGGCTATCAGGCCAAGGGGGCGCAATTTCAGAAACTGCAGCATTTCACCTTTGTGAACTACTCTAGGGCTGCCGTTGTGAAGGTGTACCATGACTGGACAAACCAGACAGTTTCAAGCAACCAAAGAGGTAACTGTGGGGCCCCACGGGCCATCAATCCTAGAGGTGAGCGTCGCTTACGACGCTTGGCCAAGCCAATCGGCGTACCACTGTTGAGCAACTGACACAGCAAATGAACAGTGGGGCCACTAGGTGTGTCAACACCAAGACAGTGCAACAATCCCTCTTGAGGTTGGGGCTCCGGAGCAGGCGTATGGTAACAGCATCCATGTTGAAGCCTGTGCATCGCCGAAAACTCCTCCAATTCGCAATGGACTATCGCCATTGGGCCTCGGCCGAGTGGCAAAGGGTTGCTTTCTCTGACAAGTCACGGTTTCTGGTGAACAGAGTGGACGGACGATGGAGAATTCGCCGGGAAGCATCTGAGAACAGGCATCCCGACACCATCGTTGGCAGACGACAGGCTGGTGGAGGAGGTGTGACTGTTTGGGGGATGTTTTCTTGTTATGGTCTGAGTACACTGACTGCTGTTCGTTATCTGACGATCGTCGCAGACCAGGTACACCCCTTCGTGTCGACAGTGTTCCTCAGGGTGATGGTACCTTTCAACAGGACAAAAGAAGCACCAATGAAGGCTTTCCACCAAATATAATTTTTATTTTTTAACCTGGTTTTTACCCACAAGTTAGAAAATAACCAATTTATTTCTTATTCTATATAAAACACATGCATCCAGATTTTTTTGGGTAAAATATCTTCATTAAAAAAAAAAAAAAAAAAAAAAAAAAAAAAAAAAAAGGACAAATATTATGATGACAGAATTCTTATCGGTCTGGTCAGCACAAGCAAATGGGGAATGTGCTCAGTCACTTTTTAGAAATGTTAAAACTTGGTGAAAGTCTAATAGTGAATTGAATGATTCCATAGTTAGATTAAAATTTTCATCCAAGTTCAACATAGAAAATTCAACATCTGGAAATATCATGTTCAAGGCCAACAAACATCAATATGTACTACCATCACAGGCATCAATGAAACATGGGACTTCATCGCAATCAACTTCAAAAAGTGACTAAATTGATTCTAAATTTGATTTACATCATATCAAAACAGTGCATCCCATGTTTTACATTTAATTTAATCTAAATGGAATCATTAAATTCACTAACTTAACTTGGTGAATGGTTTGAATTCTTGGCATAGTAATCATTATTAGTGCATATTCTACTCTAGAGAAAGTAATAAATGAACAAATAAATTCACTTACGATTTCAATATTAATGCTGCAGAAAGTGACTTGAAATGGCAATTCTTTTCATTGCCAATGCATTTAGCAATTACTGTTTTGCCTGATCCTGACAATCCATGTAGTAGAGCACCGTAGGGATGGTATCCATCTAATGATCATTGGATTAAAACAACAACTGAATGGGAGCATAACAAAAAATAAATTCTCTTATTTGAATATAAAATATGAAGTCTGTACAAATGAGTATCTGTATTGTTTTTTATCAAATACAAGTTTCCATATAGTTTCTGCTCTTACTACTTTTAAGTGAATTAGATAAAGAGGTCCAGAGTAAGAGGAAAACTTGATTGTATTCTTGTCTGAAAGTGTTTCAATGCTGAGATCCTCATCAAAGATTTATCATCGAAATTTAGAATTAGATAAGAGATTTTGAAATGGGCATTAACGAAAGTAAATGGTTATTACACGTTCGTGGAAGTAAGTTTTGTTATACCATGTGTTTTACGTTGCAGTTCCTTGAAACTGTAACACTGACAAAGACTCCAGTTACAGCAAAGTGCAGTAATAGATTTGCCCATTATGTTTGGTCCAATGTATAAATGATTAGAACTACAGATCTACAAGTCAAAAAGAATATGCTAAATTCAGCATTTAATGTATCCACTTTTGGCACTTATAAGTGAATGCCCACAATAACATCACACATCATAATGCATCCCATTGGCAAACCCCCTTGCATACATCCTTGAAATGTGTCCTAAGTACAGTAAAACCTCCATAAATCGAATCTCAAGGGAAAAGCAAAATGCTTCCATTTACAGAGGTCTTTGATCTATTGAGGTGTATGAATTATCGAAGTTCGGTGTATCGAGATGAATTAAAATTAAAAAGTGTACATTTATTTTTGTCTATTACCGTGGATGATTATTCAATTTATAGGGCAAAGTATTTGGCAGAATGAATATTTGGCCAATTAGAAGAGGGTAAAGTGATCACAAATGCTATACATGAAAACCGAGCAGAACGGCTTATGAAAATTCTAATAGGGAAGAGATAAACTGATATCAATTCAATTTATAGAGCTCTGGATTGACAAAATTTGATTTGTGGAAGAATTTATTTGCATTAATTTTGATTTAAAGAGGTTAACTTTCCTCCAAAAAATCCGATTTATGAAGGTTCCATTAGTCTGAATTATAAGAGGTTTTAGCAGAAGGGAATTAGGGATGCATTCGATTTATCAACATTCTACTGTATATTTAAACCCTCTTTGCTTTCTGCAAGTAAAACAGTGTCATTTGCAACAAGTTTTTTCATCTTCCACCTTACTAATGCAGTTGCTCTCATGCATGCATCCATATAATAAATGAAAAATAAAATTAGTAATTGAAAAAGTGAAGGAAATAGAAGAAAGATCTATCATCCTATCTTATTTGAGGAATTTCTTTTACATTTTGAAATGTTATTGATGTCTTGCCATTGTCACTTTTCAAATAGAAGCCCTCACCCAATTAGCTATTCCTTTTTTACTTTTAACTCATGTTATCACACGTTTGATATATCTTGAAGAAGTCTATGGTCAAAATCAGGGTTCATTTTAGGCAGGGTTTACCCCGTTTGCCCTTTTAATCAAAAATTTCCACCCCGCTACCCTTTGATCCTGATCGTGTGCCCCGACACCCGGAAATGTGCCCGCAAGGAAAAATCTAAAAATCTTGCAAAGGGTTAAGGAATTTCAAAAAGAACTATTCATTTTTTATAGAAAAAAAATCTTTATTGAAAACTTCTGCCCTTTTTTCGAAAATTAAGTGCCCTTTTTTGATAACCTCGTGCCCTTCTTAGCTCTTAGCATTTTAAGTCTAGAATGCACAATGCCTAATATTTGTTTTTATATTCCTCTTAGAATATAAGCAGCAGCTTTAATCTTTCATGTTATTTCTAATGCTATCAAGGAAGGTTCAACATTTTATTTAGGGGAGTACTAACTAGGGAGTAATGATACAAAATAATGGAATTTTTTTTTCTGTTGTTAATAGATGAGGTAAAAACCTACGTAATTGGCAAATTATTAATCTGCAGTAATGTAGTCAATGAAAATAAAATCTTGTAAACATTCCAAGGAGGAGCTTTAGCACTGAAGCAGAAATTCATTTATACATTTATTAAAAAGAAATTAATCCCCCTCCCCCTGAGTAGGGTAAGGGCAAGTAGCAGATCCTGCAGTCATCTATTTTTACCCCTTTATCTGCACTTTTTACCTCTCCCTAAGTTTTTTAATCAAAAAAATAATTTTCTCGAACGTAATATGTAGAAAATGTAAAAAAGCTCGTACTTCCTTTCCTTTCTTATCATTTCTGAACGTATGATATATCACACGCCATATGTTGCCATTGTTCTAAAGACCAAGTGACCTGCCCCAAGTAGCTTTTATGTTAAAGCTCCTAATAATGGTTGTAGGCAAAGTATACCCTTGTTTGTAACGCAAAAAGCAAATGGCCTATGTTAACAACAACACGAGACACAAGAAATAAAATTATTTTTTAAATTAAACATCTCAACAATTAACTCGTGTTTTTGAATTTCTTTTTTATCTTTAAATTTTATCCTATTTTGGTATTAATTAGATACTCTTTTGAACAGACAACATGGGTGAATAAATATGTCACAAGAACTTACTATACTGAGGATGGTGTTTATTTTGAAAAACATTTTTAATGAACTGACGAAGGTTGTTAACCTTTTCTTCAATGCCATCGATTCTTGCAAATGTTTCTAATTGTTTTGAGTTTTCCAATTCACTCGACTGTGAACCAGACAGAACTCTGAATGTTGTAGTTGATGAAATCAAGTAAAATGTACGTTGTTCACTGTTTTTTGAAACACTTATATCCGACGTTAAAGTACGTGTTTGTTTGGCACTTATGTTTGAGTGAATTGGTGTCGAATGGAGAAACGATGGAGAGTTATTATGGAAGCTTCTGCATGCATATGACTTGGAAGTGTTGGATTTTGAATCCATTTGGCTCGATTCTATCATCAAATCACTTTCTACTGAATTTGTGTCTGTCAGGAACTTTGATGCTAATTCCACGTCATCTTGCATTATTAAATCGTCTTCAGAGGGACAGTTGCTTCTAAAAGGCATCTTCTCGAGTGGAAAATTGCACTTCTCAGCTGTTTGTGCAGCGTCATCCATCCCTTTAATGGTCACTACAAGAAAAGTATACAATTTTCCCATGTATCTGAAAACCAACAAATCGTCTGTAGAGTAAGCATTGCCACCTACAAGGTAAAAAAGAAAAAAATCTTAACGTAAGTGGTTTGTTTTTTTTTTTTAAGGAAAATGCATTACATGTAATATGTTATCTACAGGGCGACCACTCATTTTTTCAAAAATATTATAGAAATTGCAGGAGAAAGAAAAAAAAAAAATACAGGAGATTTATAGCAGAAATGTATCTTTGTTTAAAAACAGCATATCTGTGCATACTACACTGTTATATTATTGGGTTCGCTATATATGTATTTTTAAGGCTTCCTCTTCTTAGTCAGGCTAACAAAATTGTCCAATAATTTTCTCTTTCTATCTTCAACATCACTTCTAATATCTGCTAACTTCTTATGAGCATCAGTGTTTTTCTTTTCAGCTGCCAATATCATCATCTCGGCTACTGCCACTTTTTCCATATTCTTTCTTTTCACCACTTCTGTAGCATTTTCATACCTTCCTCTTTAGCAGTCTGAGAATTCTTAACATCAAACATAATTTCAGTCTCCTTCTGTTTTAGGGAATCTTCCTTGTCCTTCAGTGATTGAGCATCCTTCTTTTGTCTTTCTTGTAACTCTTTATTTGCTCGAGCAGCTTCATATTCCTTTTTGGACTTTTCCTCTTCCTCAGTTTGTTTTCTTTTTTGCTCTTCTAATCTCAACATATACAATCTGTGGGCAGAGCGGGCCGCAGAAAGAAGGTCTTTAGTTATTGACACGCACTGTGCTTTTCCATCATGTGATTTTACGACATCTTACAGCAGTCTGAGAGAGCTAATAGTTCTGGTCTCTAAGTTATTCCTCTGATCAGTAACAATCAGCCCATTTTCTGAAAATCCTCTTCTCTTTCCACAGTAGCGTTACCATGAGGTAGTACAAGCACAGCCCATACGAGTTTTGAAATTAAAGGGAACTTCCGATTGTCTAGTCCAGTTGCCCAAAACTTATCAATTCTGTCGGCTGGTGAGAACGATGGTAACAACTGCAAGCATTTCCACTCATCTACGCAGCGTGCAACATCATTCATTCCATCCAAATGCTCCTTCATTTTACTAGCAATCCTGTGGATTTCGGCACCGCTAGAAAATTCACTGGATTTTAGAGGATTCAAACAATGAACATCTCAATAAACTGTTATCAAAGGGAAGTTTTTCCACAAGTACTCTGTTACAGTCACATAAAACTTCCTTATCTGTCTAAATAACTTGGGCTCCTGGTTTTTCGCCTGTTCTAGAGTTTACCTCGTCAATTCACCAATTACTAGTTCAACATCCTCCAACTGATTTGCTCTAACTTTAAATTCCACGTTAGCTACACATTCATTGCCACGTATAGCTTCCAGCTTCACAAATTTCAGCATTAAAGACTGGACAATTTTCGTAAAATGGTCGTACAGCAAATGGATTTTAGGGGTTTCACTTTGAAAAAGCGTCAAGAATTCCTCAAATATGGGCAACACATGTATTATGGAATGGCAGATAACCCGAGTTTCCTTTCCATCTTCTATAGGTAGCACCTTCCTGCATATTCTTTTGAATCGAGCACAGGTTGGCTGATTTTTTTCAGATGAGCTGAGGTGCTTGAAGTAAACCACATAAACTTGCCACTGATCGATCAATCGTTCCATGCTGGTCCTTAACTTACCCAACGTGAGGGCACATGCTTCATGGGAAGGAGGATAGGCATCTTCATTTCTTTCTGTAGGTTTTGCAAGTTTTCACGGCAGGCTGAAGACTGTTTAAAGAAGAAGTGAAGATCTACAGTAAGTTCTTCAATTTCAGTCCCAAATGCAAGCAAAGCCTTATGGAAGGCATTATGTATTACATGCAAATTTAACTCCCTGAGCTTTGAGGAAAGCAATCGGAAAACTTTTTTATTGACATTAGGTCCATCCGAGCCCAGTGATAAGAAATACTTCAGGTCAAATTTGTCCATTTCAAGATTTCGGATAATTGCCTCCCTTATATCCTCACCTTTTGCATGCCCAAATGTAATGGACTTATAAAAGTGAGTAACGACTTCATTCTTTGCATCGCTCCAATATCTGACATGCAAATCAAGTTGCTTTTTTACTTGTACATTTGTAGTTTCATCATAGTGCACAGAAAATGGCGATTTTGACTCATTAATCTCTTTAACCAACTTTGTTAGAAATACAGGTGCCAGTCCGTCAATAACCAAATATGCTTCTTTTGTTCTTCCCATTTTGAAATCTTGGGCAATCTTGCTATCAGGAAACATTGCTTGAAATAACTCTGAACAATTACCAGATGAACGGAAGCTATAGTCACTGTGAGCACCATGCATAGCCCACAAAATTTCGGCATTTGTAACGTTATCATCGTGAATCTGAAGTGTAAATTCATTTGTTTCAATCCTACTTTGTTTCGAGGATGCCACAACTTTAGCCTTTTCAGTGTGCTTTATACCTTTGGCGTGTTGTCATACTTGGTCGATTCCAGAATTTTCGATGGAAATAACTTTACTACAGATCATACATGCAACTTTGTGTTCATCTTTTTGATCATGTTTACACCAAGAACTGATTACGTATCCATTAGAATCCTTTTCAGTTAGCCAAGCTTCTTGAAATTTCATCTTATATGGCGCCATATCAGCTAAATTCGAATAAACGAATAGAAAAGAAATGTATAGACTTAACCTTTTCGATCAAAGAAACGTGAATCACATGCTGAATACCCACTTACCTTTTCATGTTGTTGTTGTGAAGCCCTCGTAGATAGACTATTTAGCTTATATTTATGTCACTACAGTAATTTCCACACCTTTTCATGTCTGAGAGGGGAAAAGTGCGCGTTTCCTACCACGTGACGATGACGACACGAAGAAAACGACTGTATTGGGAGGAGTCCGCATTGGGATCAACGATATAAAATGAGTAGATCGCTCGTGAGCTGCTTACAGTGCCACCACCGCGTCCCCATTTGAAAGCGTGGTGGCCATTGCTGTGGTTGGCAAAAAATGCTTTCATCGTATGTTTACGTGATAGTTTGTGTAGACAAACACAGTAAAACTCAATGTGATCTCTTGTTTCGCTTCAAATTGTAGTATAGATATATTAAAGGTTCACCACTTACCTTTCACAGGTGCATTTTTATCTTTCTGCGGCTTAGAATGTTTTTCCTCACGTAAAAATCCCGATCATCATTTATATCGTAGTTGGTTGATACATAAAAGATGTCTATATCCAACGATGTTACCGTTGTTTCAGTGATACCAGAATGATTGTTTATAGGTATTTATGAAATTATTTACCACATTTATTCGTGTAGATAAAGCATCTAAATTTGGCAGAGGTCACATAAGAAATTTCAGACTGCAAGCACGATATTGTGTGTGTGGGGCCTCTCAGCTGGCGATGTTGTTTTGCCAACCACAGTAATAATAGAGATTAGTTCCACTTTTTGCCGCTATCAAATTGCCCCAATGATGGCAGCGATCTACTCATTTATATCGTAGAGAGCCTAGAAAGAGCCTCCTCTTTCTAGGCTCTCTAATAAATCATTGATTGGGCTGCCCTCTAGTGAACAAAAAATAAAATAAACAATTTACAAGTCGTTTTTCTCCCCGAAACTTTGGTAAATATATTTTGATGATGCGTTTAAGAAAATATAGGAAATATAGGAATTTTTTGCAAAATATGGGAATATATAGGAGGGAAACATAGGAGAATATAGGAATTATGGGAGGAGTGGTCACCCTGCTTTATGCTATTAACTTGTGTTCCATTAGGTCAAGAGCTACCAAAGTCACCATACTTTTTTATAAAACAAGGATGAAAGACCACAATTACAGTTTTGTTCAATTTGTGTCACATTCAGAAATCAGTGTCTTCCTGGGTAGGAAGAATATGTTCTGCTAAAAAGGCCGGCAGAGAGGTGAACAGACTTTGGACGCTTCATATGGTTTCCACACGTTTGCTAAATCCATTTGTTGTAGCCACAGATAGTCCATGGTATTGATCATTGTGCAATCATGGATCAGGCAAAAGACTTGGGGTAAGGGAAAAGCGAAACAGTATACATGGGCGATTACAGGAAGACACATGGCCACTTCTGCTTATTGATTGGCAAGCATAGTCACATGTCCAACGCAGCCAATCATCTTTAACTGTAGTGTCTCTTCCTCAGACTTTGTTCAATTTCTCAAAGTGTGATAACATTGCTACGTTTCAAAGAAAGGTTTTGCAGAGCAATGGAAGTGAATGGCATTGTCATTTTGATTATTGGCTCCAGACAAATAAGTGTCAACAATAGGCTCCAATATCTCAGAGGTAAAGCTAGCTGGTCAGTCTAGTGGGAAACATATCGGTACTAAAATGCAATGGTGCACCATATAATGCCAAGTGCCAGACTTGTAGAGCAACAGATTACAGGACTTCCCTAATCTATCGCCGTGGCACTGCTAGTAATTGAAGCATCCACTATGGTGCTGCAGACAAGTGGGGTTTGTCCGAGAAGACGATATGGGATGCCATTCGTCTCTCCACGACCAATATTCTGTGCGCCTCTGCAGCTGCCTATGCTTCACAATGGATACAAAAATTTCTCGATGGAGTGGGCGATGTCATACGATCCTTATTAGCTAATGCAGTCAAGATGTCCGTCTTCTTCTTTGGTGGTGTGATGTGGCTGTCGACATCCTTCGTGTCAGGTCATTCTCCTTGACCCATTGATTTTGTGTTTGCATCGCAGTGGACAATTTCCTCTAAAACGAGCAGATTTCTCGTAAGGATGATCTGCAGCCTCTATCTTCTCACATTACTACTCTAAAGCTGCTGACGTGGCATTCTATTCCACACAGTGAAAGCTTTCTGAGCACAAGAACAGCAAGCAAACAATTCTAGCACTTAGAAGGCTCTCTCGCTCTCTCCTCTTACGCTATTTCCAGGCAAGTGCTATGGGCACCCATGATTTGCATATGGTACTGCGCTTCAAATCATTTCCATGATCCATGCAAAGTATAAATTTTGGGTTAATTGGATGCCTCCTTCCTGGTCTTGAAATGTGATTTAGCAGATAAATAATATTCGGAAAACGGGGAATGGGAAAAGTTTAAGTAATTCAAAGTTATAGAATCAAAATGCCTCCCTTCATTTAAAAGAGCTTCATTTTTTTTTTGTATTAATTTTTTCTGCTTTTTCTAATTTTTTAATCTACTTTTTCTCACTCACTAAAATCCAGTGAATAGAAAGTGAAAAGACTAAGATGGCTAGGACCAATCAATTTTTTGAATGGCATATACACTGAGTGGCCAGATTATTATGACTACCTGATGTTTGTAGGCAAATTAACTAAACAGGGAAGCAGGTTGTTTATCACAACAGTAGAAGTGATTTGTTTCTGAAGATATGGGTAAACGATGGGATTTAACAGCCTCTGAACGTGGGATAATTGTTGGTGCTTGGAGCCATGAAGTGAGTATCGCCAAACAGGTGCATTCGTTAAAAGTTCCAGAGCAGCCGTGGTTAAAGTATTTAAAGACTACATTGTCAGCTGAAAACTGGGTCTGAGCGTGCGAATTGTCAGCGTGACTAGTCAATGTTCAGGCAGAACCGAGAGTGGCAAGACCGGTACAAGACAATAGAAGGGCAACAGTGCATCACATAACTGCAGATCTTAATCAGGGATCCTCTCAAATGACCTCTGACCGCACTGTTCACCGTACACTACATCGTTTGGGCTATGGAAGCCAAATGCCTGTTCGAACACCTTTGCTGTCTGCAGTTAACAAGATAAAACTTCTCCAATTCGCACAATGGATAGCCGAGCATTGGGAAAAACTCAAGTGGTCCAATGAATCGTGTTTCCATGCATCATGCAGATGGCAGCGTGAGATTTTGGTGGAAACAGCATGAAAGCATGGGCCCTACATGCGCGAGTACAACCCTTCAAGCTGGCAGGCCTGGTGATATGTTTTGGCACACGTTTTCTCGGCACGATTTGGGCCCTTTAATTCATGTGGAACAATGCCTGAATAACACAAAATACTTAAGTGTCGTTACTGATCAAGTTCATCCTATCATCTTGATGGTGTATCCAAATGGCTTCTTCCAACAAGACAAGGTGCCATGTCACGGTGCTTGTAATGTGGAGGAGTGGTTTCAAGAACATAAGGGAGACTTTACCTTGCTTAGGTGGACCCCACAATCACCAGATCTCAATCCAATGGAGTCTTTATGGGATGAAGTTGAAAGAGCCTTCGTCAAATCTCACACCACTGGACAGTGCTCTTCATCGGGCATGGTGTCAGATTCCTTACATCACCTTTCAAATCTCGTGAAATCGATGCCAAGAAGAATCACTGCAATAGTGAACGCAAAAGCTGCCCCAATGAAGTACTGATGGGGTGGTCATAATAATCATAATAAATCGAAAAGGGAAGGAAAAATTTCACGGCCTGGATTCGAACCAGGGACCGTGCCTGTCGCTGGCACTGCTCTTACCAATCGAGCTATTGCGGATTTGTTTTTCTTCCTTCCCTTTTCGATTTGTTATTGTAATATGCTTGAAGAAGTTTCTTCAGTTTATTTATTATCGTCTGTCTGACTGAGTGTGACGTTGAAGCAAGGAAGGTTTCTTCCTCAGATATACACATTTGAGGACCAAGCTGCTCTCGTTGCCAACATGACTGCAAAATTTCAAAGTGTGAGGAGACATCACTCCTCAGCATTTCAAAGTAGCCTTTCACCAACCTTGAGGAATATTTTCTATGCCTGCCAGTGCCAAAACAGGGAGACTCTTTCATCATTTCCTATAATGATATTTACAGTATCCCGATCGATGGCATGGCCTGCCATGCATGAAAATATCCTTAGTTGCTTGCACCATAGAGAAGCAACGAGGAGTCATCAGATTTTTTTTTGGTCAGAGGGTGTGAAACTTCGTAAACATCACTATCTCCACGTTGCAATAATATGAGATATCAGTATTAACAAGAAAAGAGTGTGTGAGTAGGTAGAGATATTTAAAAGTGGCTGATGACTGTAAAGAAGAAGTGCATTCCTCTGAATGAAGAACCAAACCTACTGTGCAGGTGAACAAGTAAAAGGAAGAGAAAACCATATAATGTGCATCTTGTATAATGCGATTCCATTTTTAGAGCCCAAAAAAATAGTAAAAATTTTATCTTCTTGTATAATGCGGTCCCTATTTTTGACTTGTCGCGAGAAATAAAATAGGCAAGAATATACAGAAAAGGAAAGAAGAAATGGGGGAAAAATCTCTTTATTTTACTATTTCTATTACCAGTCACTGCTTTTCAGGTCATAAAAAGTGGAAAACATCATGAGTTCATTACAGAAAAGTGAAAAACGTTTATAAAGTTCCACTGCAGGGAAGAGGGAGAACGGCTTATTCATAGTCTCTGACAACACTTCTAGAATGAAAGCCTATGCCCTGAAAATTTATACATTGTTGCATGGCCATAGGTAGTCACAATTTAGGGCTTATTATTGGTAGAAATACGATTAACAACACCTTTTTATGATTTTTACAATGTATGAATTTTCAGGGCACAGGCTTTCCTTCTGTTTAGATGTTCGTTAATTTATTCAAAATGGCGGCATGCAAAGTGAGCCAGTTTAATTCTCCATCGAAGTTAGTTTCCTTATTTTATTTAGTGATATTTACAAATATCCAAAGATTTTTTGTAAGTGATTACTGTTAACAATAACAAATAGATATTAATTTAATAAAATTTTAGTGGGAAAATTATAAGATCGACGCAGTTTTGAATTTATTTCCTTGGCCTTTGGTGATGGAAAATTAAAATAATAAGTCAATTACCTTGCTGTATAATGAACTGTACATTGTATATACCATATATTAATGTACTATGATGCATATTATATGCTAGCTTCATTTGAACTTTATCAGCCTGAAGTTCATTTGTTGACACCCCCCCCCCCCCGGGGCGTGGCGGCGCTAATATTATACTCTTGTATAATACGGTCCCACAAATTTAGGTGCTTTTTTAGGCTAAAATTTTTCGCATTATAGTAGAATAAATACAGGAAGACTGATTATCTAGGAAGATGACATTCTTTTCTGCATCTCCATTATTTTGTTAATTTTGTTGAACCACCCTCGCATTACAAAGTATAACATTACAATCAAACATGCAAAATGTAAATAATTGAATAACTTACTTTCGTATTGCCTCAAGTAAAGGAGGAAATTCTTTTTTAAATATAAATCGTCTGGATGCACCCTGGAAATTAAAACAACAAAAAAATAAGAACAAAAATTAAGCAAAAAAAAAATTATTCCACAAGCAGATTAGAAAAATACGCTTGTTAATTTATCCCTTCCTTAGTTTATTCAATATTTAGTGCTGATAAATAAATTTACTTTCTTTCACAGCCCCCCCCCCTCCCCCCCCCATTCATTTTCAATCAACACCTGCATAAAATGTGATCCAGCGAAAGTTGCACTGCAAAGAACCTCTGTGTGATCGTACGGAGTGAACTGAACCATTTGTGCACAAAAACCCAAGTCAGCAAATGCTTAGACGAGGGCAATAATATTAACAAAAATTTATAATAGCACTTTTTTATAGTTTTTTTCTATGATTTGTTTTTAGTTGAAAAAAAATTTGTGAAGGCTACGTGTCAATTCATCAATATTTTGGTAGCATTTTAAAGAAAATATCAGATCGTTGCATATCAGATGTCGGATTGCAGAGGTCATCTTTGATGGCCCTCTAAAAAGGGCACCTTCACACATGCTATTCGAAATAACCCCCATTGCAATCCAATTGCGATGCACAAGTGCAGGTTGTTGCTGACCGTTTCCTATTGTCATATAGGAGCCACTTCTCACCGCAGGAGATAATGCGATCAAGAATCCCCGCTTCTTCGTGGCACAAAAGCAATTCCATACACACCTCCACCCGACGCTCTTTTTGGTTTTCTGTAAGTTCATGCGGGACCCATTTGTCCTGCTGTTTCACCTTACCGATGGTCCAAGGTGACTACTGACAGTTGACGCTGATACAGCATGATCCCCTGCAAGGTCCCGAACAGTTTTTGACGGGTCCTCTTCCACAGATCACTTCAGATCAGCATCATTCAACACGTTGGGCGGTCTGCCGTGTGGCTCATTTGCCAGGTCCGTCACTCCCGGAATTTTCAGAACCAACATTGGACGGTATGTTCGCTTATGATGCCTACACCGAATACCGTATTGATGTTTCAAGAGGCGTTGGATGCAGTGTGATTCAACCTGAACTCGTAATGCATTATCACACGTAATTCGTATGAAGTCATGACTATCTTCGCTTGGGTTCAAACGCTATTAAATATCATCGCAGACATGCAAATTTCAGGCAGCTGGTCGCTGATAGGTTTATCTGCGGGAACGTACCACTTTGTTATGGGTACTTGCTACTAAACGTGGAAACTGTGCTGAAGCGTGGAACCCACCTTGAAATCCGACATTTGATGTGCAACGACCTGATATTAAGTAGCATTTTTAATTCCTTTTCTTCTCCAATCATTTAAAAAGCAATAATCAAAAAAAATTCACATAACCTAAAATATCATTTGAATAATAAAAAATGTTGTCTGTTTGATAGTATGTACGCGAGGGTCAAACTTCTTTTGTCATGGTGTCACACAATATTTACATGGCCTTTAATACTAGCTAATAATAATCTGAGGACAAATGCACGTTCAATGCAATTAGAATTCCTTAATGAATACTGAAAGAGAAAAGTAGACTCACAATGGTTGCAAAAACATTTCATCAGCCTTAGGAACGACTTGAAGAAACGGTTTCACTGTTAACCAATCTCCGGGATTAATTTGAAGCATTTTTGATATTTCTGTAGAAATGCCAACACTTCTTTCTCCTTGCTTCGTTTGAGGTAGGACTCTGCAAACGGCTTGCTTTCCCAAGGAGTTTGACAAAACCACTCTATCTCCAATGCTCAAGCCACACAAGGTCATCACCGCTCGAGACAAGGTAATTTTTTTAGAATTCAGGGAACTGCTACAATTAAATTTGGATTGAACACCTAAAAAACAAAAAGAAGAAGAAGAAAGAGTGAAAATAAAGCATCTTGAAATGTGATATTTATGATATCAATTAATCAAGAAAGGGATAAATAAAATTCAAGAGCCATCAGGAAATTAAAACATTTGAACACATAAAGCTGAGAAGATCTCTCGTATTAATCAAAACAAGAAAGAAAGTAAGCAACTCCGCCTCCTCCTCCTCCTCCTTCCTTACCTTCACAGTGGACTGGTTTTAACTTAGCCAGTCCATAAAAACATTTCTGTTTAACAAAGGAATGTTGAAGTTGTTTTGGTATTTTCTCAACAAGGTCTTTCAATAATTCCCTCTCGGAACAACTGCACATTTGCAGAGCAAAATTGGTTTTGCCAGCCTGCTCGTTGCATAATTTAAAATGTTTGTCTATATCATCAAAATAAATATAAACTCCACAATTATTACAAATAAACCACTCCTTTTTGGAGCTCATAATTTATGGCTTAGATAGCTTGCTCTAGACACAAATTCACATTCTCCTTCTGCTTTCAAAGTTGGATAAATCTTCACTCTTCACTAAAAGAAAAGAAAAGAAAGAAATTCAATTAATAACAAATAAACTACTGAAAAAAAAAAAGAAAAAAAAGGTAAAATTATAATTTGAATCAGTAAATTTCTTTAATAGCGTTGGTGTTTAGATAAAATGATCAAGTGCTTTGTAAACAATATGTCAATTTAGATCTTAAAAGATTTTAGAACTTAATTAATCCCACAATCACGCAAGGTAAATTTGAAATCTATTAAATAAATTGGAGGGAAATTAGAACCATTGCAATTATTACTAAGCAGAATCACATACAATAATTCCACGTCTTTTGTGGTTAGTGTGCTTTTGAATGGATGAGGTTCAAAAATATTTAAAAAACAAAGCAAACAAAAAAAAAATTGGGGGAAACCTTACTGCAATTTAGAACTGGCACACAAAAAGCATGACATCAACACTGTGCATGTTAATTGTTGTCTACTGCCAATAAGTGGCATAGCTGTTCTCATTACTTGTATTGTCTTTATATTATCCTTTCAGTGAGACTGAGCCCAAAAACACTCATTGATGAAAAAGTTGATCAGGTGAGAACCTATCAGTAGCCCATGTAGCATGAAAATAGGGAAAAGAAAATGGAGTATCCTTACAAAAAAAACAAAGAGAACATGAAATTCATGAAGGCATTAAGGTTTCACCTGTTGATGTCCCATTTTTAGAATTTATCTTGTACTCCCTTTGTCCAAAAATAGGATATACATTTACAATAAAAAAATAATTTTGAAATGTATACCATATACTTGGAGAGAAGTACTTGTTATATACTGTTAAGTAGTTAATATTAGAGACGTTATTAAAACTATATGGGAATCTGAGAATAGGTATAAGCAAACAGCTCAACGAGGCTCTGAACAAATGCAGTTTTTAAATAACACAGCTACTCAAGGAACCAATTCACCTCGTACTAAGTGGGAGTACTGCATTGTGAATTGTAACGTGTAAAGATCATGTTTTGCTAAGCATACGCACTTGTGTATCGTTTTCCCATGTCATATCGCCGTACTGAAACAAGTTAGAACGGCTTGCCTATCAGTATTTTGTATCAAAATTTGACACAACAATAGCAACAGGCAAGACTGCTCATATGGCAGTTTTTGCCTTCACATTAACGGAACGGTACGGCATGTGAAAGGATTGGGAAACCTCACGAAGTGATAATAAAATTTTGAATCGAGACTAATATAGACAACACCTATATCCATAATAAATCGATTATAAACATATTACATATCAGGTTCAATGAGTTCATAGGCACAATAAACACATGCATATATGCAAACAGCCAATGATAATTGATATATATCTTATACAGGTAGATCCCGTTATACACGATTTCTGTATCCGCGATTTCATTTAGTAGCACCATCGATCTCCAACATGTGAAAGCTCTTCTATTTTTGTCAGGAGTTGAATTTGTTTTTGAGTTTTGTTTTGTTCCTGTCCCTGTGTTTGTGCATATTAGCTCATCACTGGCTATCTATGAATGATAAAGTTGCTATACATCAGTTTGGACAAGATCAGCTGAGTTTCTAACATGTTTGCGAAAAGATTTATTGTCGTAGGACTTAAAATGCCACCAATACGTAAAGAAAGTATTATTACCGAAGGAAGAAAGCAGGCCCGAAAATCCTACTCGTTAGAAACTGAGTTGGAGGTCCTCGATGAAGATGAAGAAAACGTTACAGCCGACCATCAAGCAATTTTTAACGAAACATCCTGCCAGTTCGAACGATCCCTTAACATCCAGTCCGAGCACCTCTTCCAAACTCTCTTCGGGATTCCACCAGCACTATGACAGGAAGGAGACTGTTGGAAACAGCATCAGAATCTTCTGGTACAGATGAACCCAAAGCAATATAAAGTTTAGATTGTGGACACTTCTTTTTGTTGTACGTGTACATGTATTTTTATCTCGAGTTTTATAAAATAAAATAAGGTGCTATTTTAAGACTAACAAATAGAAAACTGTTGTAATACTAATCCTATACTTCTAAAACGCAATTATTTACGTTATATCAGGAAAATAATTAATGCTTATGAGAACCAAACTCTATTCAGTACATGTTAAATGGAACCAGTTTTACGCAAATTCAGTATACACAGCAACTTCGCGGAACATATGTATCGCGTATAATGGGATCTACCTGTACTTTAAACACAACATTTTAATATACATTGTGTTCATAAAATGACGGATAATGAGTAGCTAGCATGATTCTTCACATCAAAGTAAATAAGAAGTTCCTCATGCAAGATGTCGAAAACCCAATTTTTAAGGGTCTAAACACCACACAAAGTTTTCTAAAAGCTGGCAGAAAACGTCATTTAATCTCGACAATTACCACCGTTTTGCCGTGGCATAGCGCAGTTCATTATGTGAAGAGTTGGTGCAGAAAGTTCATAAATGACTTAACAATGTCATTTTTTTAGATACTAAATAACAATGTCACTTTGAATGAGGAACTTTTTATTTACTTTGATGTGAAGAATCATGCTAGGTACTTATTATCCCTCATTTTATGAACATCCTGTATATCAGCAGAGCCGGATTTAGGCATGGGCCAAAGGGGCCCAGCAGGGGGGTGACAAAATTTTGGGGCAGCTAATTTTTGAGCCAATGGGCGAGATTTCATCAGGCCCATGGGGACAAAAAAATAGAAATTCAGCCCCAAATATAGGCATGAAAATGACAATTTAATCATTTTAGCATAAAAATTTTCATCTTATTTCATAATTGGCTATTTTGTGGCTCCTTACTTTAATATTGTTGTAGGTAATGTGATTGTTGAATTTAGAAATTTAAATATATTGTTGCATAAAAACTCATGCAACTGCGGAAATCCACGGCAAAGTAGTGAAAAATCTTTCCTGGTCTATTTTAAAGCATCATGAAAAATTTGACACCCGTTGTTTTCACGATTGTAGAAATGATCACGAATACACACACATAGATACACTTGGATCGACACACATTGACTTTTATTAACTAGCAGAGCACTTATTGGTTTCACAATATCAGTCTCCTTCATATTTTTCACATTTTTTGATGTTAACTCAGTTTACTGCCAACCGACCCCATAGTTCCCGAGGCAATAACTGATTTACCACGATAATACTACACGAACAAGTAGATCCAGTAAACTAACTTCAAAATTTGAAACAAAAGATTTTGTACTCTGGCAGAAAGTAAAAAAGATGCTTTAGTTTTCAACTTGTATATCATGTTACTATTTAATATTGGACTATTCCGTGTTAAACAAATTTTTTGTCAATACAAATTTTTAATATTTTATTGGCAAACTTTAAATACTTTATTCTTAATTTTTCATGACCTTCTCTTTTTTTTATCCTGGGTTTTGCCACTACCCTAACTCACTCAGTTCCTTTGTGCAATATCTTTCAGCCTTAACAAAAGAAAGTAGGTTATTGCCTCAGGTAAGCTGTGGGGGTCGGTTGACACTAAACAGAGTATAGAAGGTTGAGATTTGGAATGTAGTTTACCATAGGCATATCCTACTTCACTATTTAGTTTGGTTTTGATTGGCTCACTGGATCAGAGTTACAGGGGACCAAGTGATGCTAAATTTATAATGGAAAAAAACTTTGTTATATGGACTTGCTGCTATAAATTTGGTGTTATGTAGAGTGCCTTTATATAGAGGGAGCACTGTACCATGTAGATCACTTGGTCCCCTGTAACTCCGATCCAGTGAGCCCATCAAAACCCTTGTAAAAGTAATTTTTGTTTGAATCTTTTGCTCTTGTTCTTTTAAGCCCTGTTACATGTTTTTGTTACTGTAATCTAAATACAGTTGGTTGTATGTCAAAACCATGGAATAAAATTCATTCATTCATTCAATTTTAAATCAAAACACATACAGAGAACTGCTCCTCTCCTTTGTCTCTGAACAAGACATCCACAGAAGGTAAAGATGTAAATGACAATATAGCACGAATAAAACAATGGTAGGGCAATGTACCCAGTTCACTTCGGGAACATGCTACTAGTTCTTCTCGTGTCCGTTACTTTCATTCGGCTGAATGACACCAATAGCTGTCAGAATGTATATCCTATAATTGATATGTAGACACGTTTCTCCATTTTATGTTGTATAATTGCACCAACAATTATTTTTTAAGTCAATGATGAAAATAGGAAAGAAAATTCCACAGCCTGGATTCGAACCAGTAACCTTCTGCTCACCGTGCAGACGCACCAATCAATTGCACTAGTTTAAGCATAGCTTTTTCTATTTTTAAGTGTGTTTAAGATTACACAACGGTTATTAGTTAACTATACCCAAAGACTTCATTGCTTTGCCTGTCTGTTACTTTAACTTGTAATTTGAAAACTCACGTATTTCCATTACTGTATAAATACAGTACGAGGCCTTTTCTCAAATGTAATTGTTGATACATTCAAAGATTTGTCAAGTATAAAGAAGATGAACAATTACCTTCTTTATCTTTGACAAATCTTTGACTGTGTCAACAATATTAGGGTTCAAGAGTTTAACTGTTTAAATTTGATTGCTGACACAGAAGATTTGTTTGCTTTTATAATATAAAGATTTGTTTTATATTTTATGCAGTAGCCTGAAGGTGGAGCACAATAAACGTATCTGTTGAGAGATAACAACACAATTCTAGTAGCATTAAGTAGATCCAAATTTAAAATTTACATTTGTATGCACGTATGTTGTTAAATGGATCCTACAGCAAGCCCCTGAAATACAGTCCAACTGATGCTAATATCAAGAAACAACAATGTAGCTATGGACTATTAAGACAAGAAATAAAATAGAATAACCAGGTTAAATAGTGGTTTCGTTTGTCTATTTTATTTCTTGTCTTAATATCAAGAAGCAATTTTAAAATGGTATACAAATGTTCATATGGCATGCTTTGGGTAATGAAGAAACCCTCATTTTAGATCCTGTTTGTGAAGATGTATCAGAAAAGCACCAAATATGCTCAATTTGGGCAAGGAAAAAGAGCAAGTATGTTGAAATACCAAGCCCTTTCATGAAAGAAGCCTCTAGGTCTCCAATGTGTAGTGTAATAGATATCTAACAAGATGTCTGAATTTTTGTTAGATCTTGCAATTAAATTTTCAGGTTTATTTGTTGTCGGGGTTTGTATTTTTTTTTTTTTTTTGTTTTTTTTTACGCATTGGTATTTAAATATTGCTTTGTGAAACTTAAAAATAAATTGGTCCATGATGCATTGTTTTTTTTTTTAAGTTTGTTTTTATTTTGCGTTAAGTATGAGAATGCTTTGTCTATCTATTTTTTCTATTCCTCTTTTACCTTTTTTGTGTCAAGGATGTTAAATAACCATTCAAGTATTTAAAATTTAGCCTAGCAGTGGATCAACGAGGATTTTGCTTAGTCTTCCAATCTTGTTAGTAAAGGGACAAACATCAGCGGTATTCAAACGCACAATTTCGAAGACCTGTGCCAAAACCGATAAATGCTTTGTAATACACTTACTTATTTTTCAAACCCGCTTTTCCGTTAGGGTCGCAGGGGCAGCAGCCCTATGGAGGATCTCCATCAATTGCGATCTTCCGCTATCAGGCGCATGTCCTCCCTGGTAATACCCAAGCGACTCGAACCCAGATGCTCCATGGAGTCTAGCCACCTGGTTCTAGGCTGAACAAGAGGTGGGAAAATAACAACTGCCTAGGAAGACCAGTTTGCTGCATCCGTATCACATGGCCATACCAGCGCAACTGAGATCTCTTAATGCAGAGAAGTAGCGGCTCAACACCTAAAGACTCCCTTATTGTGCTGCTGTGCACTCTATCTAGTAGAGTAACACCTGCCACACCTCTCAGGAATCTCATTTCGGCCGCTTGTACCTGTGATCGCACTCTTTTGGTCATTACCCAAGCCTCATAGGTGAGAGTGGGGACAAAAATAGATTTGAAGACGGAGAGCTTGGCTTTATTACCCAGCTTGTGTTTCGTTACCACGGGTCACCACAGTTCACATCTGACACAGCTTGCTGTACGATCCGAGAATCCAACTCTTTTTTTCCTGCTGTCCATCACTCGTAAATGCAATCCCGAGATACTTGAACTTCTCAACCTGTCTCAATCGGGCTCCCCTAACATGGAGCAGCCTGTCTTAAAAGGACCTGAACCTCAGTCTTAGCCACAATGATCTTCATCCCAGCTTCTTCACATTTGGCTGCAAACCAGTCTAACGCATGCTTAAGATTAGTGCAATAAGACCCAAAGAGGATAAGGTTGTCAGCAAAGAGCAACCTCTCCAGCAAGCAATCGCCGACACAAATACGCTCATCGACTCGGCTGCCCCTGTCTATCCAGTCCATAAAGATAATGAACAAGAGGGGCGACAGTACGGACCCTTGGCGGAGTCCAATACCCACGGTGAACGGTCTTGACTTAATGCCATTTATCCGGACAGACATCTCAGAGCTTTCGTAGAGAGACATGATAGCAACCAGTAATTGCCCATCCACTCCATACTCTTGCAATACTTGCCAGAGCTTCTCCCGAGGAACTCTGTCATATGCTTTTTCGAGGTCCAGAAAGCAAGCGTAGAAATCTTTTGCATACTCCCAGGATTTCTCAAAGAATTGCCTTCATTATTTAGTTGTAATACACCATAACCCATTTATAACAAACTCGCTTACAGCGAAATTTCAATTACAATGAAAAATTTTCTGCGGCCCGACCCCACCAATGTAAATTACATGTAAATTTGCTCTGATATAAGGAAGAATATTTTATGAACATTTGGTTATAATTAAAGAATTTTCCGACTTTTCTGGTGAATTCAAGTTATGCACAACTCTTCTAAGCAGAATTCAAGAAAGAAAACAGGAATGCTATTTTATTTATTGATAACTGTGCGTCACATACGCTGCCACCAAATATGACGACGAATTTAGACGTTCAATTTTTTCCTTCAAATGCAACGTCCTACTTGCAGCCCCTTGACCAGAGGGCGATTTATTCCTTAAAAACCCTCTTTCGAAAACAGCTAGTGCACAACACGATTCGTGCTGTTGACAAAAAAGATATGTAGAAAAAATAGACCGTTTTGAACGCCATATCGAAGCATGTGATGCATGGCCATAGGTGCCAGAAATAGTCCCACCAAACTGCTTCCAGAAGGCAGGGTTTTCGATGGACAGTCCTACGGAAGAGCCAGAGGAGGACGAGGAAGACTTTGAAGGAGTCGAGAAATGGGAGATTCTTCAAAGCAGAAGTGCGTATACAGAAATGTTACCAACAATCTCATTTAAAGACTATGTAGAAGTAGACAAAGTTATAACCTCAGATTCTTTAAATGACGATGAAATTGTGGAACTCTGTTGAGGCAGACAAAATGGAGAATCTGAAAATTAAAGCAAAGACAAAGAGCCTTTACCTGAGTCGGCACCGTCGTTAAAGTGTGCACTTGTGGGTCTAGTAGGCCTAAGAGCATACACATGGTCACAGAATGATGCCCCAGTAGAATTACTAAATGATTTTTATAAATGGGATGATTACTCAGACAAGAAACTGAAGTCTTACAAATTGTATGCAAAAGTCGATAACCGAGAATAAAATTTTTTTTTTTTTTAAATCCATGTTTAATAAAGCTTTTTCATACCCTAAGCCAATTATAATCAAAAATTCTTTGTCCACGTGAATTTCGTTATAAGTGAGTTATGGTGTATAGTGAATTCGGGATAAAACGCAGAGATCTCCCCAGAGCATTTTATCAGCTGGGTGAAAAGATAAAATAGCTGGGCACACAAAAATTAAAAACAAATAAAATATTATGCAGTGGTGTGCAGTTTTTCGCGTATTCAGCTGGCCGGTCACCAAAATCTGCGGGTGGTGCGCCCGTTCAAAAGGGCCTGGGGAGAACCCAAAAACAAAATCATTTTTTGTCCTCGTGAATTTCGTTATAGGTGGGTTAAGGTATATTGGGAAATACTAATTCTTTTTTTTTTATTATTATTATCATTCCAAAGGGGTAAATCTATAAAGTAATATTCCCAAGATAGCGTTTACCTACTTGTTACGTTATCTTTTGCTGAGGCATATGTAACCAGGAATAGATGAGAATATACTTAAAACTAATTCCTCCATGTACGAACTTAAAATGTTGTGCTGAATTTTATGTAATTTATCTGTTATATTTACCTGTCACTGGCAGATCTAGAAATTAAACAAGGGGGGGGGGGGGGGGGGG
>JAHWFO010002062.1:3823272-3841611 GCA_023313115.1 Rhysida immarginata
GGGGGGGGGGGGGGAAATCAGGTGGTTTGGCTAATAAAAGTTATTTCGAGTAACCACCTCCCCTCCCCAAGGAAATGCTGGTCCTGGGGGTCTTTTCTATACTGAAGTTTGTAAATATAAATTTGTAAAAGTATTGCAGTAGTAAAAATCTTTACAATTTATCTAACCGGTGTATGTTTTGGACCAATGGGGAGGGAGCTATAAGCCCACTAGCTTCCCCCCCCCCCTCTTAAATCTGCCACTGCCTGAAAAATACAGGGTGTCCAAAAAGTATGGTAACATGGCGGATATCTCGGAAACTAGATATGTCCAAAATCAAAAGTGAATTATTTTGCGGGGGAAATTCATTAGCCAAAAAATTACCCCCTCACCTTGTGAGGGGGGCTGCAAGGGGGGGAGGGGGGAAGACTTTGAAATCTTAAATAGGAACCCCTATTTTTAATGGTATATTCAGATTGTACACAATATTCGAGAAACGTTTTATTCTTGGTGTTTTTTTCAATTGATCCAACCATTTAAGAGATGGAGACCCTGAAAGCGTGGAATATTTAAAGTTTTAAACCCAGTTTTATTGATGAGAGAGAGAGACAGAGGGAGGAAATGGGTCTAACAGACATTCCTATTCTATTTTTTGATGATCTTTAAGAATCTGAAGTCAGGATTTCAAAAATTCAAAATTATTTAGTGCACAAGTAAACTTTTGGGGGGGCAGCAGTCCTTTGGAGACAGAGTCTGTGCGTGTGTATTGAAAAATATTGGATTTTTGAAATTCTGACTTGGGATTGTTAAAGACCATTAAAAAGTAGAATAGGAATGTCTGCAAGACCCACTCTCTATCTCTTTGTCTTCATCGATAAAATTGGGTTCAAAACTTTAAAAGAATAGGACATTTCTCGAATACTGTGTACAATCTGAATATACCATTAAAAATAGGGGTTCCTATTTAAGATTTCAAAGTCTCCACAGCACGCCTCACAATGGAAGGGGGGGGGGATAATTTTTTGGCTAATGAATTTCTCCCGCAAACTAATTCTTTTTTGATTTTGGACATTTTTTCGTACAATGCTTAGTTTCCGAGATATCTGCCATGTTACCAAACTTTTTGGGCACCTTGTCAAATACATCACTTAGTGTGCACTTTTGTTTTTAAATCTAAAAAGTAGTTAAAAGTAGAGCAAGAATAGATGAGGAGAAACTCCAACCTATAAATTATGTTTATAAAAGTGTTCCGTTCCGTTTGCTTAAGTAGGTAATCGCTGGCATATTTTTCTTCTGAGGATGCCATATGAGTATGAGACTGCATGCACCATTTCGAGAAAACCGCTTGAAACAAATGGAACCATCATTTCCATTTCGGGTGGGTGGGTAGATTTTGCCCGAGTTCCTGTAAGGCAGAGTTTATTCCACATGCGTCTTGGCTTTTTAAATTACTTTATAATTTTAAACCTACTAAAAGTACGTATTAGCTATTTGAAAAGTTTTTTTATGTATGTTTTTTATTGAAATGAAAGGGCCACGCCAGAGTCAAATGGTGGAGGATAGATTCATTCATTGTGGACATGGAAGAAGGGGGCAGGAGATAACTCCTTTTTCAATGATCGTATGTACATTTCAAAGGGATTCTTATCAGACATTTTCTTTTCAATAGCCACTTGATCAAACTAATCGTCCAGAAAATAAATAATAATCAGACAAGATTTTCACCGTGTTTTTTCGTTTCTTTGATCGTTTCTCCTCTCGGGTTTTGATATTCCATTATTTCTCCAGTGCCCTCCAGTGGTTGCAAAGACGATAAGAAACAAGCGTCTCGCGCCAGTGCACGGCCTACGAGATAGTAAACTCGTAACCAAGGATAATAAAAAAACAAGGATTGCTTTTGCGATGCTACCATCTAGCGAGGAAATTTGCAAGCAAACTAACTGTGACGTCAATCCTAGACCCGACGAGCGGGCAACGCAGGAGAAATGCTTGGAATACGCTGTTATGCTGCCGCGTTTAATATAATTTAATAACTACTTTAATATAATTTGCTGTTATGCTTGGAATGCGCAAAGTACCCCCTCTCCCCACCTTAAGTCAAGTAAAGGTATTTTTGAGCGAGCACCCAACCCCTCCTGATGTTTAGGAAAATGAGAACATTCGTCTGCATTAAGTCATTGAATTTAATGAGAAAACTTAAAAGCACTTTAATGCACTTTATTTTTATAAGTAGGCTTCGGATTTGCATATAATGCATATTTTTTTCCCGAACTAATAATTCGCTCAAATGATGTTTTTAAGCACTTTTAGTCCCTTCCGGACCTTCTAGCTTAAGTTAATGCATATTTCTCACTTTAACGCATATTTTTGAAGGGATGTTGCGTACAGCTACAGTTCGTTTTTATCCAAGTATTTGCTGCAGGTAAGTTTTAAATGCAGCTTTCACTGCATATTTTGGCATTTTTTTTTTTTTAGCGCTTATACCATATTTGCACTTTTTAGTGCATTTAAATCCGAACTAGAACTACAAATAAAACGGGATAACCTGCTACTACTTTGTCTGTGGTTCAGTTGATTTTTTTCCGAATAGATTGGCCATTTCTTTTCCAGTGATGTGTTCAATTTAAAAGAATCACTGGAGAAAATGTATCATCAACACTTTATTAAGAGTGGCGTCAGTATTTTTTCAATTTTTAAGCATATTCATGTAGGCCCCGCTCCTTTTTTTCTTTCCAGTATTGATATTTTCAAGTATTGACAATTAAAAACATCATTTGAGTGAATTACTAGTTCGGGAAAAAATATGCATTCTATGCAAATCCGAGGCCTACTTATAAAAATAAAGTGCACAGATCCTTTAAGTTTTTGCATTACAATACAAACGACATTTTCAGTTTATGAATTAAGCTAATTTTGAATTAATAAAAATATAAATAACTTATTAATATATCAGATCAAACATACACATAATTATATGGAATATTTTGCGATATTATATAATAAATTTTATCAAAACTTTCTAATAAATAAAAAGAATATGTTAATTGTTGCAGTGTTCCTATGTTTTTCCTTCGAAGCAAGGTCTAGGAGTGACGTCATCTGCACCAGCCAATCACGTCAATTTACCCGCATAAGCAATCCTTGCTCTTAACTTCTCCACGTTAGTGATTTTCTCTATATTCCAGACGTGACTGATCGAGCGATTAGGAGAAGTTGTTCTACTTTTTACAATTTTAAATGAATTTCGTACATTGTTAAATAGATTTAATACGATTTTAAATGGATTTAATACGCTTTCAAATAGATTTAATCCATTTTTAAATGAAGTTAATACGATTTAAATAAATATAATGCGTGCTATAGTTCAGTCAAGAGCTCATAAGGGTTAGGTTAGGTTAGGTTAGTTCATTGGTCATTGCATGCTTGTTATTTCTCTCTCCCTCTCTCTGTTTCGTTAGATATAATTTTGAAAAATATTGAAAGTTAATGATGACGAAAGAAAATAAAAGCCAACTATTGAATAAAAAATGTCCCAAGTTGAAAATTTTGTTGAATCCGTTACTAATAATAATGCCATCCATTTATCTGGACACACACGTTACCTTAGAGATTTCGTACAGAGACATACCTGATAGCCACAAGTCCTTGCCCGTCCGTCCACCCCATCCGTATTTCTGCTTCTCTCGAGGAACTCGCCACATTTCTTTCTGTCAAGTCCTAGCCAAAGACCAACGGACCTGCACGATTCAAAGCATTCATTACGTTGAAGACATGAGTAAGCAAACACGTGGGAACTGGTCGAGTAGTGCGCAACGATGCTCATATTGAGTCAGAGAAGAGTTAGTTAGTTGGCGTGAAAAATGTCAAATGCAATGGAGCCATAAAAACCGGAGTTATAAGCAAGCAAAATACCATTTGGAGACAACCGCTATTTGAGTTTCTCACTGATACACACACGCACACTCACTCACTCACTCACTCACTCTCTTTCACTCACTTTATTTCGTGCGTCGAGACATGGTAGAAATGCGTAGTCAATTGCTCTCGATTTCGTTTTCGCTTCGTAGGAGGACCTCGTTTCGATAGGTCGTTGAGCGGAACAGAAGCAGAAAGAAACGATGGTCGTCGCTTCGTTTATTGATGCTCTGCTTAGGATCGGAGCCATTCGCTCGGCCGCATTTCTGGTTGTGATCGACCAAGGGGAACGGGAAGCTGGATGCCTATTAACGGCTCAATACAAACAGAAGATAGGTCCTCGGCACCGGCATACAAAAAAAAAAACAAAACTCATTTTGCCCTCCCGCAAAAAAAAAAAGTGGAAAATATAAAAAATTGGAGTACTGAAGCAGCCACCGTCTCTCCATCCAGGTCGGTGGTGCTCTTGCAGGAGTTGACAACGGTTTAAACGAGTTGAAAGGACTCGATTAAAAAAAAAAAGCCCAAACTAACAAGATTTCGAAAGGAACTCTGCGGGGCCTTATGAAAGGAGGAGGAGAACAATCTGTTAATCCATGCATTCGCTTTTTCTGCTCTTCACCTGCGACCGGGGAAATGGCAGCGACGTACGCTGAAGGATTAAACACTTTTCTACACAATGCCGTCTTTTTTCCATCAAAAACTGTTTGCAGCAATGTCTACGAACTCAGTCTTTTTTTTTATTTTTTATTAGTTTAGAAACGTCCAACAGTGGGGCCACTTGTCATGACGGGAGAGGGCCCCCCCAGGCGCTGCTAGAAGGAGCCCGGGTCGTCCGTTGAAGGAAACGCGGTCGTCGAGGGAGCGCGATGCCCCCACCCCCACCTCCACCACCACCACCACGTGAGGCCAACGACCGACGACGAGTGAAGCAAATGGCGACTGTCACGGGCCACGACGAGGGAATTTTCGGTGCAGTCTGTTCGCTGGAATTTTCTGAAAACGTCGCGACACTCGAATTCGGACGCGTCCTCGTCTGGCGGTAGGTACGAAACTTTTCCCCCAATCTTCTCGAGCGAGTTTTAACGTGGGACCTTTTAGGTCGCTTTGTGAACATCTTCTCCGTTGTTACTTTCCAAACGAGCAGCTACCAATCCAGCCCGTTAAGAGGGTTTCTCTTAAAAAACGAGCCCTCAGCACGCATGGCTTGTCATTTTGATGAGATGTGTTGTCGAATGCAACTGGATAAAACAAGATGTTGGGCCACGCATCAGAAGGAAGGTACGGCCACCCACATGCTCGATTTGGTGAAGCGTTTTTCTCTCTCGGTGGTGGCATTCAATCTGACGGTGAGAGAAATGGAAAAGAGCCAGGAGGAGAAGCTGCAACGAGGGCTGTGTGGGTTCAATCTAGTCAGTCGACGGACAAGGGTCAATCTCTAAAACGGGGATGGGAGGGAGGGAACAAACTACAGAGGCCTTGTTCCCCATACGAAACAAAATAGGACCGGGAGTGCTTACTGGATGAGTTACCCCACTCCAAGACTATAAGGATGGAAGTGAGTAGTAGTACCTCTCTCTCTCTCTCTCTTATGGGCAGTAGCCGTAGGTGACGCGACCACTGCAGCAAATGGAGTAAACATTCGAAATGTCCTCTGCCTGCGTCGATGCACCCTTTCATAAACTTCACGACGATTGCGGATGCTTTCGTTAATGGAGCATCTTCACACGCACACGGATCGTTGCTTACACGAGGGCTTTGAAGTATCCCAACAGATTGAGATAAGACATGGAATGGGTTCACCCCCTATTAATCCATCGGTCGTGGTGGATGTTGGGGAGCGATCCCGAACACTGCGCGGAAATGTGCCCCAGCATCATCCTGTAAAAAGACAATGCTCAAGAAGGTCTGGAAGCGCGTTCGTATGGTCTGAGGAGGCCATGTCCTACGACACTAGAACTAAGCAATGATGGTGTTGCTGTAAAGGTGAACAGTTTAGTCAGAGGATGAACACTTTTCCATAGGATAACCCTCCACCAAGCTCTTCCGGTCCTGTGCGATGTGTTCTTTCCTGGTTTTGGTCTCAAATCGAGCGAAAGAAGGGATTGCTGAACAAAAGGTTTGCACCCACGATCTCCTCCTGAAGAAAGAAAAGTGGACAAGGAGAATGAAAAGAATTGGATGGAAAGAGTGAAACACGAATGCATATTAGACACGCGCAACACACGCTGTAGAAAGAGAAGGCTTCTTTTTATTGAGCTGGAGAACGATTCCACTTTTTTTGGTGCATCATTAGCCCACTCACTGCTTGTGAGGCGTTTCCATCTCTGCTCCAAATGTGTGTGGAGGAGGGAGGGGGTTTCTGTTGATATTTTCTTCATCCTTATGGATAACAAGCGGGTGAACGTTTCGCGGACTCCCTTTTCCTCGCGTGACCTGTAAAAGTCGCCCTCGTCAGTCGGTGCTCCTGGTGGTGGTGGTGGTGGTCGTCGTCGTCGTAGTGGAACAAATTGCCCGCTTGGTTTTTCGGTCGATTGGCTTTCTTTCTGTGTCGCCATTAAGTGGGCGGAGGCTGTCTTGGCGGAGGGAGAAAAGGCACCGTCGTCGTCGACGCTCACGAAGAAGATGGCGAGCCATAGCAGCCTTTCTTTCTTCTGCGTCTTGTTGCTGGCGGTAAGTACCAAAGGGAACAGGCGCATGCACGCACTCTCTTCCCTCTTCTCTCTCTCTCTCTCTCTCTCTCTCTCTCTCTCTCTCTCTTTTTTCTCCTTCCTCTTCCTTCTCCCTTTCACGTGAAAGCGCGAGACCGAGGCCATTCCAAGAATTTGGTTGGTGACCGTCTAAGCCCACTGTCGTCCGTCTGTGCTTGTTTCATTTCTTTGGAGACGCGATGATTAGAGCAGCCGCCTAAAGGAAGCCAGAAGAGCAAAGGAAGCCCAAAAAGAAAAGTCACCGGCCACGATGGATGGATGATCTTGCCCCGTGGGTGGGAGGGTGAGTTCACCTCGTTAAACTTTAAAAGAGAAATGGCGCCCAACCAGCCTGAGCAAGAAAACGTTTTCAAGAGCAAAGAAAGCCCACGTGACTCTCGCAGAGGTGACATCATGATTGGACTTTATAGAGGCGTTAGATAGAGAGTATACTGCCTATTTCTTATCCTTGGTGGAACGCACAGTGCATTAGGGTCGTCTCAAGTTTCGTTTTCATGTTTATAAAAGCTCTACACTTTTTCTATTTTCAAAAAAATGAAAAAAAGGAGAAGCATTTGGCTCCAACTACAAATCAACTCCTCATTCTAAACTTTGTGAGCTAATCGCTTTACTTTTTCCTACATTTCGATCCTTGTAGGTGAATCGAATCTATTTCTAACTGCGTCCAGTGCTTCCATCACCGCCAAGAGCAAAGAGCAGTCAGTCCTATGGGTTCATTTCCCTGCCAACGATTAAGGTGACCCTATCGACGAGGATTGTTCAATCGGATTGGCCAAATCTTTCTTGGATTTCTTTCAACTAGGAAACAGCTGAATCATTCTCGTAAAAATTGCCATTGGCTGACGCCCTTCAGCGCCCAATACTTGAATTATCTTTGGACGGATTGTCTACCACAACTAGCTTCAGCCTGCCATCTTCCAACTTGCATAATCCCAACTCTTAAAAAGAAGCAATCCTCCGCTTAATGTAGCCACCCGCTTTTTATGGCCACTCTAGCTCGCTCCGGAATTTTCTGTTTTTTCTATGTAAAAAATTTTCGCTTAATATGGCCACTCTAGTTGACGAATTCTACTTTATCATCTCATCTTACTGCGGATACTAAATGAACAAATCCACTTTTATTTCCCCTCTAAGCCAATGGGCACTGCTGCCCAAAATTACAGCTTGTACTGATTGGTCCATTACAGGAAAGCTGCAAGAAGCGTTTGAGCTAAATGGAAAAGATGCTTAAGTTGAAGAAGATCTTTTTAGTTGATTTCATTATGTTCGAAAGAGAACGGTCCTTTCTTATGTCAAAAGGCTGATGAAATAAATTGCAAAGACATTAGGCCAAACGGGCTTCAAGGCAAATGAAGGCTGGTTTCGTCGCTGGCAAAACCCCCCGCAATGGGCTAATCTTTAAGAAAGGCTACTGCTGATGCCCTTGTTTGTTGTAACTTGGAGGGACAGAGAGAAAAACTCCTCAGCATTGGAAAGTCAAAATCTTCACGCTGCTTCAAAAATGTAAAAACTTTACCAAATTTTTACGAATTGTTTACCAATGCACGGACGACATCAGAGATCTGGATTAATTGGCTAGCTCAATGGAACAAGCATCTTAGAAGCGAAGACAAAAAAATTGGGATCATGTTCCTGATGACTTAGCCCACATCGAAATCATACGGTTTCTACCCAACACAACTTCAGTAATGCAGCCAAAATTGTCAAACAAAAGAGTAGACAATATTTTAAATGACAAGTACAAATGATTATTTAAGCAAACATACTTGTCTAGATGAATGTACAAACACATGCTCGACTTTTTGGATTAAAAAAAAAAAACTTTTGGTAAGCTCGTTTAAAACAGCCACCGCTTAATATAAACAACAACAGTGCTTGCTTGCCTCTGTCTAGGCTGCGCACCACAAGGCTCCTCCTTTCCTTCCTTATTGCCCCATTCGTCATATTTGCATTGGCTCGGTGGAAGGAAGGAAAGAAGGAGGAAAAGAGACCACTAACTAACATTCCATTCTTCAATTTCACCTCGTCACTTCCCATACCATTAAGTCCACCAACTTTATTTTCTTCAACTGCTTTGCTACGCAGTTTCCATCGTTTCTTTCGCCACCAAGACTACTTGCATCAAAGTGGTGAAAAACGTGAAGCAATCTTAATAACAAAAGGAGGAGGAAGAGGAGTAGGCTCTCTCTCTCTCTCTCTCCCCACTCATCACCGCCTTCAAAATTTCTGCTCAAGATTCTAGTGCGATATGCGATTTTTGATATCTTTCTAGAAAGTGTACCTATGGCATTATAATGGCGGTTTCTGAAGAATGAGGCGGAGGTGACAGACATCATCATCATCATCATCATTGGACTGAGTTGATACGAGGAAAGCTGGTCGAATAGTTCCAATCATCTTCCTTCCCTCTCTGCATGGAACGCTTTTCCACGGTGGAGGCCTACAAACAGTAGGACTTTATTTAAACTCTTCTTGACTTGCCTCAAGATTAAAACAATGTCCATCTTCACCACCGGGGAACGTCACTGGACCCAACTTTTTCTTGCCCTTGACGTAGAAGCTCGTATCCCTTCCCTGAAAGAGGGAGAGACCTCCCAAGAAATTATTTAGGCCTTTTTTTTTATATAAACGGTGCCCATTTGGCATTGGACGGATTACGGAGCGCACCGCTTTTTAGAGGGACTTTCCCAATCCGGCAAAACGAAGTAAGTTGTCATGGGCCAAAATAAATTGAAGCTCCGGGTTAAACGCGCAAATAAATTGATTTCCCCGTTCGGAGTAAACGCACAAATATCCCTTACTTAAGTGGGCAGTCATGCAAAACATACGAAGAGAGGTGTGGTGACACAAGAGTTCGAGTGGCGCCGTTTTCTTTCCTGGCCGTAGGCGCCAAAGTTCCTCCCTACATCTTTGCGTCTGTATTAACGTCTTTTGCCTTCTCTTTTCTTTTCTTCTTCTTTGTGTGCTTGTGCCTTATCCTTAGCGTTCGGTCGTTCTCTCTTTTTTCCTTTCGACAGCTGTCGTCGGTGTTCCTTTGCGGTGCGGAGAGGATCCTGTTTCACGAATCCGGGCACGAGGGACCCGATACGTACCGCTTCGGTTTCGACACCGGACCCACGTGAGTATCTGATCGCTCAACCCCTCCTTAGAAAAGGAGTAATGCGTGGTCTCTTCCTAGTTATAACCTTCTGCATCTTCTTTGTGCTGACGTTCATGGGTGGCACGGAGCTCAAAAAACGCAAAAACAAAAAAAAAAAAAAAGAATCTCGAGAGAGTTGATGCAGACGATTTCGTAAAATGGGAAACGTCGAAGAAAAATCCCACTCCAACTCACGGGGACCCCGCTTTTGCGTTGACTCTCTTTCAACGCAAAGGTGTCCCGTTTTTCACTTCGCACATGGCCTCGCTAAATGTAAAAACGGCCCTGCTGGCGTTGGCATCGAAACGGAACTTTTGGTTCAAGAGTTTCGACACGGCTGTGGATAGTACAGTTGGCTCTGACATGGCTCCCACGACTCTTCACTCTGTGGAAATGGATGTACGCAGGGCCGTACCCAGAATTTTTTTTCGGGGGGCTGACCCAAACCTACTTGGGGGGGGGGTCGCCCCATGTAACAGACTTCGTTGGCATGGGGTCCAATTCGGGGGGGGGGGGCACCAAACATGCGACAGAAGGGCAATTGGTCTCGCGGTACCACTAGAAAGTGTTCAGCAGGTCCACCCTCGCGTACAGTTGCGTTCCATTTTCTGGTAGAATTCTCTCCTCCTTCAAACGACACCCCCCCCCCACGCACACGCAATGATCTGGGCTGCCACACCGAATCGGTGCAAAATGTACAGTGACTCCCAAAACTGTCCCAATGTTAGAGAGCGCGATGTTCATCCATCCATTATTGATATTGTATACATACAATAGAGTCACCATTGCTTTCATTTAAGAACTCAATATCTGAGCAAGAAATAAAATGCAATACAAAATTTTTTCCAAAGATTATTTTTTATGTAAGTAAAGAAAAACTGACAGCTTGTCATTGGGACAGTTTTGATGCCGTGTTATGAATTGAACTTATTTGTATGGACAATATTTATTTAATATTTTCAGTAGCCTCCTTTGGCTTTCAACAATGCAGCAGCAATAGGTGTAGGCATGCTGTCAATTAAATTACTACCTGTTTGGGCAGAAATATTTTCCCATTCCATCTTTGTTCTTCCCCCAATTCTTGCATTCCTTTTGGTTCAGTCGGATATTTGGCCATTTGTTTTTTAAGGTGTTCCCACAAATGTTTTACTGGATTGAGATCTGGAGATTGTGCAGGCCACTCCAGAACTTCAATTTCGTTATCTTGGAACCACGGTGTGGCAAGGCATGCTCCATGCTTGGGATCGTTGTCTTGCTAGAATATAATCTCTTGTTTGTCTTGTCCATGAAAATCAATCCAGAGTAGGGATGAAATAGTTATCCAGAATGTCGCAGTGGTCATCCTGCCATCAATTCGACACATCAAACCATTTCCTCGTCAATGTCATGCAACCCCAAATCATCAGGTTGCCACCACCAAATTTAACAGTTCCGTTCACTTGCCGTTCTATTAACCCTGATCCTGGACGTTTCGTCGACCATCAGATCCTAATTGGTTTATTTTTGTTTCGTCGGACCCTATAACTCTTTTGGGTTTCTTTTTCATTGCAGATTTTAATCCTGATGCTTTGAAATGTCGACGAACAATAGAGCAACTGACACTTGTTCCAGATTCAGCAATGCATCGCTGGGTCACTTTGACAGCACCTGCAGCATCCGTACTGGTTATCATCCGAATCGGTTTTCTTTTATCATTTGCAGTTAATTTTTGTGAACGACCTCCTTTCATCTTCTGTGCATTTGCTCTGCTTACAGTTGTGCGTCCAATTCCTAATCGTGACTGAATATCTCTTGTAGAAAGAAAGCCCTTCATCAATAAGGCCAACAATGCTATTGCGTGTGTCTTTGGAAATAGGCTCCATTGTTGACAATTGTAAAAATACGTGGTTCCCGATGTTTTAATGGAACAATCCAGGCTGATTAGGGGTCGTCCACAAATTACGTCATCCTTTTTCCAAATTATTTTATATCCCCTCCCCGTGTCAGCACATGTCATATTTTTGTAACCCCCCCCCCCTCGGTCATATGTCATCCTGACACGAAAAGTGAGAAATAATTAAATTCTATTAACCAAGATGTATCGAGGTAATAAATAAAGGGCAAAACTTCCATTTATTGAACTAGGTAGACATCTTTAATCTATGGTGAGGTAGCCCACCGTCTCCAAATCTTTAATTAATTATTACAGACGCATTTTTTGAGGTTGCTTCAGGAACGACCGCATCAGAAATATCATATCTTCAATAGATGAGTGCAAGTATTGTAGATGATATTATCCACGATTTGCAAGTGTTGTAGTAGGAGCATTCAAATTAGAGCTTCGTGCAGTTTCATGCGCTTCACAGAAGGGAAATCAAGTGCACAGATTTTGCAAATGCGTTTGTGCAAGTTTTCCTTCACACTTGGATAACTTGCATCATATCGGAGTACAGTGGTACCTCGACATACGAGCTTAATTCGTTCCGTAACCTTGCTCGTATGTCAAATTGCTCGTATCTCAAAGCAATTTTTCCCATTGAAATTAATTGAAATGCTATTAATCCGTTCCAGCTCCCAAAACACCACCTCAATTTCACGCTTAATTTCAATAGACATCATCATCCTCATTTCAATGTTGGGGTCGTGTGCAGACGAGGCGGTCATTACATTAATGGCACTACATGGACAATATTGGCTATCGCCATCTGGTGAGGATTAATGAAAACAGCCCAGCATTAAAGGTCCATTGTGGTTTTGGCTCCCTTAACCTGTGTTCCATTGAGTTAGGATTAGATTTCCAGGTTAGGTGAGGTTCCTCGCATCTCAAATCTTGCTCGCATCTCAAAGCAAAATATCGCTCGCTCAGCGGCTCGTATCTCAAAACACTCGTATGTTAGGGCACTCGTATGTCGAGGTACCACTGTATTCTATTCTTTTTCCATGCAGTTGGGAAGAGCTTTATGAGAGAGTGCAAATGTTACAAGTCCCCTGGTTTGTCAGTTAATTCTTCTTAAGTTTTCTTTCTCATCTTATGCTTTTATTCGTTTATATTTATGTACAGTTATTATATAAATATAAGGGGTACACATACGTATATGTCATTAAATCCATATTTAATCATTTGTCGGTATACGTGTATTTTAGTATACCAAGCTAATTCAGGATTCGTTAAAAATTGTGGAAAATTAAGATAAAACTTGACGAAATGTTAATATCTTCTGCACATTCCGTCACTAAAAGAGTTGGTTATCCGGAGAGCTACACTGTAAACTCGCATTTTAAGCCCGAGTTCTATGGAGTAGCGGGTTTAATATGTCAGCTTTGAGTGTAGCGATCCTGATAACCAACTTTTTAGCGACGGATAACTCGGAATTTGCATAAGAAATTATACTCAAAGTACAGGGTGTTTCTAAATTATCTCCCTTAATTCTACATGTTTATTACTCAAAAACTGTTACACATTTTAACGTGATTTTTTTTTTATTCACAAAGAAAAACTCATAAAGTTTGTTAGCCTGCCTTAATAAATTTCAATGTTCCCCCCCCCCCCATTTATGGCGTGAAGGACGTCAAAGCGAAACTCGATTTCCTCCCCTGTTGGGGCTAGCATTTCGGGGCTGATTTCAGCGATTGTTTCAATTATTCTCTTCTTGAGAGTTTCAATGTCACCAACGTTGGTCTTGCATACTCTGTCTTTCACATATTCCCAGAAGAAAAAATCCAGAGGGTTCGCATCGGGTGAGCGAGGGGGCCAACCGATTGGCCCGTCTTTTCCGATCCATCGTCCTGGATAGTTCGTATGAAGGCACTGTCTACTTGCAGGCCCCAGAGAGGAGGTGCTCCATCTTGTTGGTAGAGTATGTTGGGCTGCAGTTCTTCCACCTGTGGAATCAGGTAGTTCTCCATCCTATCTAGGTAGGTTGCAGCGGTTATGGTGTCTTCAGCGAAAAAGAAAGGTCCGATTACACGATTATGCATTAAACCGCACCAACCATTAACCTTTGGGCTGTCGCGTATATGCTCCCTTAGAACGTGGGGGGTTTTGTGAGCCCCAAATGCGGCAATTCTGTCCGTTTACTGCTCCGGAAGTATGGAATGTTGCCTCATCAGAAAACAAAATGTCCTCGAGGAAGGTGGGGTCATTGTCGATTTTTTGGAGCACATCCTCGGCAAACTTCTTGCGCTTCGGTCGGTCATCTGGCTTCAGTTCATGCATCATCTGGATTTTGTAGAGTGTAAGACGTAGGCGGTGCTTCACTATTTTATGTACGAATGTCATTGGCCTATCCAGTCGACGAGCCGCTTGGCGAAGTGATTTACGGAGACTACGATCGAACGCCTCCCTGACCTTTTCTACTCTCTGTGGTGTCGTTGAAGGTCTTACCTTTTTGGGTAACAGGCTGCCTGTGTTTAACAATTTTTCATGGCATAGCTTAATTGACTTAGGATTTGGAGGATCTTTTTTAAACTTTGTTTTGAACATTCTCTGAACTGTAATCATCGACTTAAATCCGCAAGCCATAACACGCATTGAGCTTTTTCTTGAACACTCGTCATTGTTTAGCTACTCCGTCTTGCGCAAAATGGAAGAACGCACCAACAATGGTACCACGCTAAGAAACTTTTGAGTTTTTCGTTGTGAATAAAAAAAAATCACGTTAAAATCTGTAATAGCTTTTGAGTAATAAACGTGAAGAATTTAGAAACACGCTGCTGGTGTTTTATCTTTAATTTCCCTAAGTTTTAACGAATCCTGAATTAGTATCAACTTTGGTATATTAAAATACACGAACATTTACCAAAAATTTCTCCACTTACTTAGTTGTCAGAAATTCACTCTCCACCCACGATTGACTGGGGATGAAAGAGTGCAATTAGCATGGGATTATAAATTGCTCGCCTTTTAAATCTTGTAAATTTTAACTGAATCGCGTATTAAAAATAAAACTCAAGTTTGTTGCCAATTTGAACCTAATATCATTGTGCAACATATTCAATTCAATCTAAGTAAAACCACGGATAAAACATTTCTCTTTCATCTGTCTAATCATGGAATTATACTTCGCGCGGGGAAAGAACAACTGCCTACTTCTTTTTTAAATGGAAAAAAATCGGATCGATCAGTTTCTTCAGGTATTCCTGGAATTCACTCACTCCCTCACTATAAAAAAAAAATAACGAGCTCTGTGCTGAATAAAGCAGCGGCAACTTCAAAAGAGTTATGCCAAGACCCTCTCTATTTGTGTAAGAGTTTGTGTAAGGGGGGGGGGGGGGGGGCTCGTTTCCATTCATTATTTCTTTATCTCCGTGCTTTACGATAGTGGCACTCCAGGAAAAAGTAATCCGTCAAAATCCTTCTTTCCCCGCACTCCCCGTCTGAAATTGGAGGAGTGGTTATGTCTCAAAATTTTCCTAAAGTCAATTATAAATTTATATTTATTTATGTATTTAAATTGATTAGCGATTACTGTCATTTTGGCCAGAACTCCCAACCCCCCCCCTCCCCTTGTCAGCATTCCGCAATACCCCCCTCTCCCCTTGGATGACTATAGTCTTGGATGGATGACGTAATTTGTGGACATTCATTTGAAGAGGGGTGCAAAACTGTCTCAATGACAAATTGTCGGTTTCTCTTTAATTACATAAAGAATAATCTTTGAAAAAATTTTGTATTGCACTTATTTCATGCTCAGATATTGAGTTCCTAAAAATGAAAGCAATGGTGACTATTGTATACAATATCAATAATGGATGGATGAACATCTCGCTCTCTAACATTGAGACAGTTTTGTAAGTCATTGTAGCTCGTCTTCCCTAAAACAAATGTTCCTCTGGGTGTCCTGCAACGTATATGTTTAGAAAATAAAAATAAATCAATCCAAGTAACCGGGTGGTAGTCGCCGTCTCCTATAGAAAAAAAAAGCCAAGTGGTGGAGGGCAAGTGCTTACGACGACACAAGCCGAGGAGGTGGTGGTGGAGGTCAACGCGAATCTAGCAAACTTTTCATTTTTCTGTATTTGCATGGACCGGCATGAATGATAGATTGGATCATGGAAGGAAAAAATAGACGAGTTGCATTAGACCGACCACATCGTCCAACAAAGCACCGCACATACGAGAATTTAGCAATCCCAATGGCGTAACTCTGTTTAATCCCTCTAAACTCCGATGGTGTATTGAGGGATATATCAGATCCAGGGGAAAGTTTTTTCGTTTCTTCGCCCTTACTTTTTAAATGGTACAATCCTCTCGTAGGATGATTTGAGTAAGACAAATGTTTGATACATTAAAGAGAAATGATTGCTCATTCTTTTGCACTTACTTGCTGTCTAAGTGAAAACATTCAATTTTATTTTGAAAAACCGTCTGAAATGGCACCTAAATCACCTGCCTGCCTGCCTGCCTCACTTGGCCATAAAGCAGCTGCGTGCGGAGGCTGTTCCTAACATTTGTCACCGACCAGACGCCACAGAATTGGTTCAAGCATCTTGAAGATTCTCTTAAGCGTTTGGTGGGCAACAGCTGGTCTAGTCCATTATGAGCTCCAAAATCCAGGACAAGCTATCCCAGCAGACGGGGTGTATGTTGGTCAGTTCAATGGACACGTGGAAAAATCAAGCAAAAACAGCCAGCTCTTGCGAATCGTAAGGACAACGCAAAACTAACCCCACCGCTAGCGAATGAAACCGATACAATAGAATGAAGATGGGCAAAGAAATTAATTTTAAACAAATGTAATTGACTCACACCAACGAACAAAAAGATGCAATTTTACAAATGTTGGATAAATTGATAATCTTTAATTCTTATTTTCATCCATCCCCCTATCTATATGGACATTTTGGATAGATATTTTTCGGAGTTTTGTTTTTATATAAATTTAATCATTGTTACAATATTTTACTTTCATAAATTTAATTGTATTAATTTCTAGATATACGTATTGTCATTTAAATGAAATGAAGTAAATTCCATTTAGGTTGTTTTTAAAGAAATTTATTAAATAGCAAACAGCAACAACTTTGCCCTTTCTTATTTTCTCTTCTTCAATGTTGGAGACAATACAAACGAATTCGTAAGATGAATGTCGCCATTGAAAATCTCGGAATCGTCTAAAAAGTCCCCAAGACCGCGCTACTTTTCAGATACGCCCTAACCTGGAGGCGGCTACTGGTTTTATTACATCTGCTCCAAATTCGAGGGGGTTGATACTCACCGAAGGTTTTACTTGACGTATAATTGTTGTAATTTCATTGGGGGAGGTTGGCGAGATAAAAAAAGGAAAGAGGTACAGGGGGGAGTAACATTAAGTTGGGTCAGGGATGGATGAAGGTAGGTTAGGTTAGATTAATAGTGGAATCTACCTTCATCCATCCCTGGTTGGGTTCATTAATAGTGTTTCTAGGAACTCCGTTAGCAAAGTTGGGGTAATTTCGATAGGGTCGGAAAAAGGTGAGCGAGAGCCATGAATTAATCGGCTGATTGTTTTCCATTTATGCTTAGTTTGAAACTTTATGAAAGAAACGATCATAATAAACTTGTCCATGTCCCACAAGGTGGATTAATTTCGAAATTAATTTTATGATGCAACATCATTCAAAAAAGTTTTCAATCACCAGAATATTCACCAAACACCCCCTTTACGTAGTAGCACATTCCTCCCTATCTCAAAAAGTAGATTAATCTCTTTCTAGAAACATCGGAACTTTAGTTATTAGAGAAATTTAACGGGAAGATTTAATCGATCATTCTCTCCGTGCAAGTGAGGTGTGGAATATTTTGTGATCGGTACTATACTCGATTTCGAGACGTTTCCCACCTTGAGAAAAACTTGACATCGGAAATGAAGGGAATTCCGTTCGAGGACTTTAAAAGCTGTCTTACAAATTTCTACAAACGCGTATTGTGTCCGATGGAAATTATTTTGAATTAAAGAGAATTTTCGTTTGGACTGCCCATTTGTGAGTATTTGTATTAGTCCGGGTATTTAATCGCCACACTTTGTATGGACAGACGGATAGGTGAATCGATGCATGCATGTATGAATGTGATACATAACGCTTAATTATGTTTCTGTTTTTTTTTTTCTAATTGTCTGTCCAGATCTCACAACCGGCACTTTCGCTACGAAGAGAAGGACGCAAAAGGGCTGGTGAAGGGCAAGTACGGCCACTTGGACAGCCGGGGACGAGCGCACGTCGTCCACTACAGCGCCCACCCCAAGCACGGCTTCAAGATCAAAAAAGACCTCCAGCGCTGACTCGCCCAAAACGTCTGCATCCGCAACAACAAATGCTTTCCTTTGTTTACTGATGGATTGTTTTGTCTGTCCCGTTGTGAAGAGATAAAGTCTTTGATTGTATAAAATAGCTCTTGCCCTTCCTAATCACCTGGCTGTCCCTTCTTTTCTGTTGTTGTCTTCATTACTCAATGGCCACATTAAAATAAGATACAAAACCTCGTCGATGGGGAGCAGCTGCTTCCTTGTCATGCGTTCGCAAAAGTTTTTCCAGGCACCAAATCAGCCGTGGAGTTTATATGAAACGCAATCCTTCAAATGGTGGATCTACACACACACACACACACACACACACACACACACACACACACACACA
>JAHWFO010002062.1:3846618-3876423 GCA_023313115.1 Rhysida immarginata
CCCCCCCCCCCCCCCCCCCACGACGTCATTAACAAATAAATGGGTTCAATCTCGGCCGAGGACAATGAGGATTTTCAGGGTGAAACCCTGAGATCACACACTTCCTTCGGAAGGGAAGTAAAGCCGTTGGTCCTGTATAATCATTTGCCGGCTGCATGTTAAAGAACCCTTGCAAGGCAAAATTTTCGGCCCCTATAACGCCATCCTGAAATGACCAAAGGATGTTAATACCAAAGCAGCTGAAAAGGATGTTAATACCAAACAAATCAAACCACTCGGAAAAACTCCGAGAAAACAATGACAACCCCCAACAATACGCAGCCGCTGTCGCTCGCAACTAAACGCTTAAACCTAAACCCCCAAGCAACAAACAATGGAATAAAATATATTAACTACACTTTAATATGTACGAGAGGCCCAACCAAAAACTGCGCACTGCACGCATGAAAAAAAAACAAAAAGCATAAAATACACAAACAACACCAAACAAACTCACAAACAAAACGTAATCCCTGAAAACGTGCTCTCAACAAACCTACACACAACAAAACAACAACAAAAAACAAAAATCTATAATCTAATGCCCTCTGCCGGGCGTAACCAACATCACCTAAAGAGAAAGCCTGAGCGCGGAAAACAAAGTACTAACCAAACACAACGATTTAAAAAAAAAAAACAACAACAACAGTCTGCTCCAACCAAAACTGAACAAAAATCTATAATCTAATGCCCTCTGCCGGGCGTAACCAACACCACCTAAAGAGAAAGCCTGAGCGCGGAAACGTCATATATTGTTACATCATGATCCGAAGTCATAATTTAGAGCTTATTATTGGTAGAAATGTGATTAAAGATGACTTTTTATAGTGATGTAACAATGTATGAAATATGCGCGCAGAGGCTTTGAGTAGAGGTGGTGTTGGCGTAACGGAATGTCACACAATAAACACTCAAGAGAATTTTTTTTTATTCTAAACAGCATGCTTCACCTGTGCACAAAGCAACCTGCATGGCTGATACAAAATAGACATTTTAAAATCTGAACAGCATGCACAATGCCACGTTTCTACCACATGCACTAGACTTCAATTGTGGCTCGGAAAGCAACTCCACGGTAGACATTCTTCAACCAGCTGCATGTCGACAGAAAAGCGTTAAACTTTTGGGTAAGTGAAAAGAGCCTCTTTGAGAAACTGAAGGAACAACGGTTAACATACAAGACCAGGTTATTAACACCAAAAAGCTACAGAAAACACATCATCAAAGATTCGAAAGATGGGTCTTACAGGAAATGCCATAGTGCAGAGGCAACTATCCAACAAATCATAACCACGTAGCCAACACCTAACTAAGATACACATGCTTGAGGACACAAACACCAAGCATAAATTACAAATAGTCGAACCACATTAATGTGACAACCTGTTAATATCTGGAATAAACAGCATGTGTAGCTAGATGGGCTGGGAGAGACTCAATGAGGGAATGGAAAATGTTTACAGGGATATTGAGCCGCACTGACTGCAATTTGGTTGACTGTTGTTGGAGGGTGAAGGTGGAATAAGCCAGTCGAGTGGTCTCGTAACGGCTCGATTGGGGGTTCAAATCTGGGGAATTGGGAGGCTAGGGAAGTACAGTAAAGTCTTCCTTGTGTCGTCTAACCACTCACATCATCATGCTCAGAAAAAACCATGTCCACCAATACGCCCAACTTGCGTTTAAATGCGAGGGAAGAAAAGAATGCCTGACTTGTGTATAAATGGGAGGGAGGCTAACCTAGTTTTGCACATGCAACTTAAGTTTTATTATAGTCATTAACAATCTGAAGGTTTTTTTTGTTTTTTTTTTAAATTTACAACATAATTGTACAAATTACAATTTACAAACTAAAATTTACCTTGACAAAAAAATTTGTACCAGCCACAACTTGACTTTTGTATTTTTTAGGTGTGAATTCTACAAATTTGCGATTTGTCTTCGTTTCAATTTCTTCTTTAATCTAAAAGTAGTGAGGACAAAAAAAAAATCTCCATCAATAACTCCATTTTGGAATGGGAACAAAATTCAAAAGGAAAAGAAAAATTACGCTTTATTTTTCAATCATTCAGGAATTAACTGACAACTAGCACAGCATTTAAAAAAAAAAAAAAAATCTGTTAAGTGTCAAATACAAGCAGTAATGGGTGCACTATTCGTCTAAATTCTGTTTGCAATTCCAATTATGTAGAAGCATTTATGTAACGTTATATATGCTCCCATAAACATACAATTGTGGCTGGTCAGAAGTTTGGCACCTCAAAGATGCAATTATTAAAAAAAAAAAAAAAAATCTTATAACTCGTAACGAGGGATTCAACACTTAGTTTTTATTATTGTCCATGAGATCATACACATTTATTTCTAAAAAATCAATTCCACTTTGCAAAACAACAACCTCTCATTGCTTGGTGATGTGTATTTTAAACAATTTCCAACAAAAACTCAAGTGGCACAAGTTAAGCACCTCTACATTACTGCTGATAAAATGAAACAAAATGAGGACAAAAAAAAAAGAATCTACGGGCTACGAGAAGCAAAACATTTACTGTATTTCAGGAAGTTTACAAAAATAATGCTCAGATCAAAGGAAGAAAACAAGAAACTCTAATTTTGAAGTTACTGAAGAATCTTTGATCATTTGGTTTAATGAGAGCCAAAATAAATAAATAAATAAATAAATAAATAAATAAATAAATAAATAAATAAATAAAAAAAACACCATTTCTATTAGTGGCCTGCTGATTCAAGAAGAAGCTAAAGATTTGCTCAAACCTTTGGCTATGAAGATTTTAAGGCCAGTTCAGGATAGTTGCAACAATTCAAGAATAGCAATCAACCATTAAGGTTAACTGACATAAACAAGTACCGAAAGGCTAAACTAATCGCCGTCACAAAGTATTTGAAACATATTTCCAAACATTTTAAATTGCTTTTGAAAACGTTGAAAATAGGTTCCAGTGATTCAAATTCAATGATCTTCAAATTTTATAATTACGTATTCTCATATATTCATTCGTGACTCGTCGTTACTTGCTGTTTGATACGTTTCTTGCATTGAAAATTTCTAATGGTACCATAATAGTATCATTAGCACAGGTAACACTGAATCAAAATTCAGCCATCTTCGAACTTATTATCTACTCTTATACTTTTATTATTATTTATTATTTGTTAATGAGCGCACAGTGGGTACCCAAGGGAACCAGTATGGTATGAAACCGACAAGTAGGTTCTCAAGGGACCATACCGATATATTGACATATGAGAATAACTATGATGATATACAGGGTGGTTCAAATCGTGTGTAAAACAATTTAAGGGGGTATTATAGAGGTCAAGGTAAACACAAAAAGTCCTATTAACATGGATCCAATTTTTATTTCTCTTCAAGTTACAAGAAATGTTCAAAGTGGCCTACTTGAGCCTGAATGCAGACATTGCATCGTCGAATAAGTGACTCGTATACGTTTGTCATTACCTCACGATCACGTCTAATTTCGTCAGCCGATGCTATTATTCTTGCCACTAATTGTGCCCGTGTGTCTATCTGTATACTGTACACCATTTGTTTCAAATGTCCCCACAGATATTAATCCAGTGGATTAAGGTCCGGTGAGAGAGGGGGGCAATGCTATGGGCCCATTGCATCCAATCCATTTGTTAGGGGAGATAGTATGGGTGATTCTAAGCAAAAAAAGTTCATATGAACATTGGGGGGTCCGAATTTGAATGATAACTGAGATATGAACAGAAATAAAAATGCCGCACCACGATTAACAAGTTAATAACTCGGGTTCTGTAAAGCCTAGATTAATGAAATTTGGAGGAATACCAGGGTAAATAAAACTGTGTATACTGTTAAAATTTGATTGAATTCCAACAAGAAGTTTACAAGTTACTCGTTCAACATCATAAAACGTGTTCATTTGTGAGTACTAACCAGCAATTGTTAAAATTTTGACTGTTAAAATTCAAGACGTACGATCATCGTTGACGACTCTAGCGGCAGTCGCTCGGAGCAAAACAGCTCCATAGGAAATACCAAGAAATAGTGCTCAATGATCATCGTTGCACAATCATCGCAATAGTCACACCGAGGAACACATACCTTAAGATAAAGAACCTGCCTCTGTTACTTTTTTGACAAGGGCTCTTATACTCTGTTCAATAAAAGAAAAAACTGGCATGGTGCCAGAATCTGCAATTAGCCAAATTAGCTTACCCAAATCGTGTGCGTTTTTCTAAATTTCACATTCAACCGAGTGTTCCGTAGCGAAGTCAAGTTTCGTTAGCTGTAGCGCTATTAGTGGTGATGATTTCGAGAGCATTTTCCAGAAAACGCATTAATGACAACGTGCTGTAATGTTAATTAAAAACCAATTTATACTTCTAAAATTAAAATCTGTGCTATTCTATCTCCCAACTATAAAATTATTGATTAAAAACGTTTAATTTGCTTCTTAAATCACTGAATATCTCAAAAGATACACTTTCGCAAATACGGGACACCATTTTTGATCCTGAAATTCTGTTTCGAGGCCACAGAGTAAAGAAATAACTTTACTCTGTGTATGAGCCTGAACAAAATCTTCGATCTCGCAATTTTGCGCCCTATCTCGAACTTCTACGAGACCGGTCCCTTTACGGACAACCTAATCTCAACCGGTTTTAACTTTATTGACATTGCGGTCGTAGAACTCGCCGTGTTTTTAAACACGCCCTCACTTGTTGTATCTATGGTATTTCTTAGGGCGTGTCTAAAAAGCCCGACCAGTCACCAACAGGTCACGTGGTACAATCGGCAATCGGTCGGTGGCCGTTGATCGTTCATGGACAGTGCGATCGTGACCATTCTGTTTCAAAATGGCGTTGCAGCAAGTTTCCTCATCATTTAAGTTAGTACGATTTAAAATTGTGTACATACACAACTTTTCTTCACCTGTCTTTTCTTTTTTTGTATTCATTCCTTGTATTCATTCATGACCGGTCGGACTTTTTAGACACACCGTTAATCTTTAGTAGGATGGTGTTGTTCCTTTAACTTCCAATTAATCAATCAATAGTTTTGTCCAGTGAAGAATAACAGTGGTACCCTCTAGCTATTTCTGTGAAAAACTCATTTTCATACCTCAATCCAATACTTTTTTTAAAGCTCGTTTTGATGAGATAATTTATTTATTTATTATTATTATTATTTTTTTTTTTACAAAAATCGAATAAAATCAATAAGATGCAACTTAGCTACTGAAAAAATTTATTAAAAATTATGCGACTGAATTGAATTAGTTAAAAAAAAAAAATTAGGTGAAGTTTGAAGATCTTAGACAAAACTAAATATTTCTTTATCAAAAATTCATTAAACTGATTGTGAAGCTGAAAATAATTTTAAAAAATCAGTAGTAACATTTACGATAAAATTATTTTAAAACTTTTTATGTGGCAACAAAATTTTGGTTTTAACAGATCCCAAGAATAGATGAAGGGGGGGGGGGGGTCTATCCATTCATGCATCCTTGTAGATCCTTATTGAATTATTGTTTTAAGTTTACAAATACTAATACCATTTATTTGGGAAAATGTGTAAAATTCTAAGTATCCAAAAAAAAGAAATAATATGTGAATGCTTTGAAAAATTATTTGCGAAGTTCCATGTGCTTGAGCTTTGCGAGGCTTTGTTTACCGTATCTTTTTTTCTTTCCATGGTTAGTTTCATTAATTGATTTCTTAACCTTAGAGCATGATGAATACATATGAAAAGATTAACAATTTTCTGAATAGTGGTGTCACAAACTTCTGGTAAAATTCAATGGAAAAAATAAGCAAAATCTCGTAAAACTTAATCCTATGTAATCATTCAAATCATTTATTCTTGTTGGTACATTTAATTTTATATATTTTTCCCATTTTTTCACGTTAAAAGAAAAAGGCTCAGTTATGCCTCATCTGAATTTTTTTTTTTTTTTTGCCACATTAAAATCGTAAAATAAAAATCGTAAGATAAAAATAGTTTTATAATAATTTTATGATAAATATTACTACTGCTTTTTAAGCTTTAAATCATTTTATAAGCTTTTGATGAGCAATTTTTATTTTTGTCTAAGATCTTCAACAGCATCTTCAACTTAACGTAATAATTTATTTTAAACTAATTTAATTCAGCCACGTGATTTTTAATAAATTTTTACAAAAGCTAACTAGCATCTAATTGACTTTATCCGATTTTTGTAAAAAAAAAAAAAATAATAATAATAAATTATCTCAATAAAAAGAGCATTAAAAGAAGCATTGAATTAAGCTAACATGTAAGAAAGTGAGTTTTTCACTGAAATAACCAGATGGCGCCACCACCAGAGAGCTTGCTGGCAGCGCACCCCTTGGCTGCTTCTAAAAACTCTTTCCAGTCGCGATCGAGCGTAAGCGTTCATGATCAACGCGAGCACTGCATCTAAAAATGACAGAGCGCTCATCACTGGCGCCTCTAAAAAACTCCCCGATCTCATCGTCGTGTTGGGAACGCTCAGGATCAAAGTGATCTTATTTCCATCGTGATCACTTCGCGTTGCCTCGCTCACTTCCACTACTGTCGAAATAATGACCGACAATGAAAGCATACCCCACCTGGAAGTCCGTTTCCAATGCGGTTTATAGTTTTGTAATGAATCTGAAGGCACAAGATACACGGCAGGGGCGAAGGAGCTGAAGATAAAAACGAAGATTGTTTTATATATTTTAATTTTTCTCTTAGGTTTCGAATTTTCTTTAAAGTTTCGTTTTATCGTACGTGTACTCTCGTACGTAGATTTTTTAACACTCTCGTAGTTATTGTCATAAAAGAATAAATGTATTGAAATCTAATAAATCCCCATCAGATTATAATAATGGACAATAAAAATAAATAATTACGCTTAAAACAGAAAGTTTGAAAGCGTAACGAGTTTCTGTGGCAGTTACCTCTTATTTACTGATCGGGCTGTTATCTCGTTGCCCTTGGCACTGTCAAAAAACTTCATGAGCGGGTGAATAGAGCGGGCGCAATCAGGGGTAAACGATCACGTGATTGAAAATGAGCGCTCGAGAGTTTTTAGAAGCACCCCTTATCCTGCTATTTTTCATCCATGGAAAAGTCTGTTTTTCTTCTTCCGTCGTCGCTAAATCAAAACTGATAACAACAACGATCATGTGTTAATGAGTGTGTTTCAGAGACAGAGAGGAGGAGGAAGGGGGGGGGGGGGGTCTTTGATGCGAACGTAGACGAAGAAATGATCAATCCAGCGAAAGAGGTCAATTGCCACCAGAGACCGTCTTTTCCAAACGTCTCGGATTGCCACGCTGATTCGGAAACAACAACAACAGAAACAAGCAGAGGGTTACCTCAGGAGAAATTAAAGGAAAATCTTTCGAGAAAAGTGAAAGTGAAAGTATATTAAAGAGCGAGGGAAGGATATCACTATCACTCTTATTAACCCCACTTACTTGATTACAGAGAGCGAGGATATCGTCGTTCGCTTCTTTCGCCGCGCCGATTCCACCGACGAGGACGGACATTTCAGTTTTCTTTTTCGCTTTGAAATGTTCGGAAACGCTTACTACAAAAGCACAGACACGGAGCTAACCGACCGACCGACCGAAGGAAGAAGCAGGAGGTGGAGTACGAAGGAAGAAACACGACGACAACGCCACCCCGTGCCATTTACTATCTCGTAGGCCGAGTACTAAGTGTACTAAAACGCGTCTTCTGTTGGACACCAGTAGCAGCAACCGATGATGAGAAATGTTTTAGCGATCGTTTTCGGGTGGGGGTCCTCTCCTCTTTTGTTCCCTTTTCCATTCTTTTCCGTGGTTCCAAGAGTCGTTTCCCATTGCTATTGCCTGCCTGTCAACATGTCCTCGACAGATCAATTAACCCGGCGTTAGTGCGGTGAGAAAAAATCACACCAGTAGTGCTGTGGGGTGTCACATACCCCAACGTATTTTTGGAAATATTCCAGTTTGTTTTAAAGTTTTGTTATTTCATAATTTATAAGTTGCTATGATGAAACAATTTCAGTAAAAAAAAATTAGTTTAATAATAAGTTAGAAAATAAAGAGAAAGTAGGATTTTTTTCCTTTATTTGAATAAATGAAAGAATATTATTTCTCTTAGAAAAAATGTAACTATTCCAAAAGCAAATTGAATATAAAAGCATGAAAGCTAAATTCTGAGTGCACATTGTTTTGTTTTGCATCCTGCACAATATGATATTACTTGTTCCAAACACAAGAATTGCTTACATTTTTGGCAGGAATATTTAGTTTTTCTGTCTTTATATCTCGGACATAATGAGGATCTTCCTAAAAACATTTCATTAATATCCCATAAACTAAGAAGAAAACAGATGAAAATGCCTTCCTTATATTATTGACACAAGTAATGCAAAGAAGCCTACTTTTCCTAGAATTTTATGTCACTGCATTAGTGCAGTGGGGTGTGGGACACCAACGCAGAAATCAACACGTGCTTACACGATGAAGTCTTCAACCAAAATGAATATACCTTCGTGTACGTTATCTATGGTGATGTGTCGAAAGGTAAAGAAAAAAACCACTGTTGACGCCCAAGTAGTGATAAAATCAAAAAGAAGAGGTCTGGGGTTTCAGACACCCCACCGCACTAACACCAGGTTAAACTTTTCCAGGATTGCCGACAGCTCATCTGTGATTCGGCCGATTTCATTCTGACCAAGCAACCTGCCAACTACCGTTGCCCTAATGTTGTTCAGTTGTGCCAGAGAGCGATAATGGGTTGTGCGTTTGTTTGTCTCGGTTAATACAAGGGAAGGAAGGAAGGTAGTGCTTGCATAGGAAAAGAAATTCTTCGATCTATGGGATCGCTGCTTATATTTTCCTGCACTTTTGTGTCATTTTTCCAGGGTAGTGTCGACGACGGAAAAGTTCAGGAGAGGTCAGATGTGAGAGTACAAACTAGCTTTTGAGAAGAGGGCGGGCAGTGGCCAGTTCGCTTGGAATTTCTTTGGGCTTGTCGTCTTTGATTTGACCTGGCAGCAGATAAAAGAGGGGGGGGGGGGGGGGGAAAGGGGTTAATAGGGGAGGAGATTGGATGTTGACGACAGGTTGTCGCCGATTTACTAAATCGTGTCCACTTCAGTGTTCTCCCCAGAAAATTTTATCAGGTGGGGAGAAGGATAAAATAGCCGGGCGGACAAAAATTAAAAACAAATAAAATATTATGCAGTGATGTGCAGTTTTTCACATATTCAGCGGGGCGGCACGCCCATTCTAAAGGGCCTGGGGAGAACCCTGCACTTAATACCAGCCTGAAAACGAATGACTAATCGTGATCGAGAATGTCGTCGGCTGGAATTCTTTCTGCGTCGACGTCCCCTGAGGACAGGTCTAGTATGTGCGTCTTCTTAAACGATTCGATCGCTCACTGGCCAAAGCTTAGGGTTTTATTAATGCTTTTTAGAAGTCCAAGAAGCCAGATGTCGTCTCGGCTTGTTGTTTGCTCGATTTAATGTAGCCGTTTAAAAAGAGTCGATGTTGTCTCGAATGTTTGATTTGACGTTAACGGAGTTGTGTGCTCCAGTCAGAATGCTATCGTCCACATAGCTTTGTTCGGTGGGAGCTGTTGCAACTGCGACGGAAGTGGGCTTAGGCTCTAGGCTTAAATTACCTCTCTGGTCGACGACTGCAGACTTTGTCGGTACATAAACTATTGGCAGATTCTCACAGGTTCTTCTGTCGAACCGTTTTCCTCCACTTTTCCGAGTTTGGCAAATTGGCAGTAGATTGCAATCTACGAGCTCTACAAAGTAAACCTCCACCTGTTTGCCTTTTTTTGTGTGTCTGGATGTGCAGACTAGTTGTGCAAAATATTTGAATCTAATCACTGATTATGGACTTCTCTATTCTGCCCACGTGGCAATGACTTCTCGAAAGATGAGTTACTGAGAAGAGGAAAACAGAAAAGGGATAGACAGATGCTGTCGTATGTGACTGTGTGGAGCAAGCAGAAAATCGCAGAGCTCCTACGTGCTCCAAAATCTTTTAGTTTCTTTTGCTCCGTGTCTTGTGTCGAGCGAGGTTCTTTTTGACCGGTTTTCTTCTCGAGTCCGATCTTTTAGCAGAGATGCTTGGCTCGTATTATCTGAAATCGATCTGGTCCTGGAATTTCAGAATGCAATCCGTGTGATTTGAGAATGGAAAAGGGCAGGGTCGAGGAATACAAATATGAAGTTTGTTGCATAAAAGTTTACCTGATCTTGCACCTCCAATTAATTCCTTTTGTTTTTTTTTCTATGTAGAGCAGATTAACAGCTTTCTAATTACCTTCTTCACATGATGAGTTCGACGACAAATGAAATTCTCAAAATTTTATCCTCCATAAACGATCAAAAAAACGATTCCGATCGTAATGCCAAATTGCGAAGAATTTCAGGAGAAGTAATTGAGTTTTAGTATTGCATTGTTAAAATTGCTCGTTTGCTTTTTATTTTGGAATGGCTCATTTCTTTCTTGATTTCTCTTCCCATTTGACAGTTACTTCAACTTATTATTCAAAGAAAAGACGTCGTGCCGTTTTTGAGCCACATTATTCAAATGTTGCCAAATAACGATTTATTAATCAAACGCTTCTGTAATATATTCATTAAGCGGTGAGTTTCTGATAATCCAAGCCATTACCGTTTTGTTTAACGACATTTTTTTAATGAATTCTTTCTCGTGTAGGTTTAAATACAAAGTACCCGACTTGAGCTATTTGGTTTCCAATACACTGCAGAAAGATTGTGTCGATTCCAATCCGCTGGTGAGATCCCTCTCCCTCGAGACGTTTTGTTCGATTCCAACGCTCGTCGAATATTCAGAAGATTTGATCTCTCAAGGTTTGCAAGACGGCAGCAGCTATGTCCGCCGAAGTGCCGTCCAATGCTGCAATAGAGTGACTAAGATATTGCCTACGTTAGTGTTTGAAAAAGGCTTTGTCGACGAACTCTATAGCATGCTTCGAGACAAAGATCCAATCGTTGTCAGCAATTGTTTAACCAGTTTGGATGAAATTTTAGCCGAGGAAGGAGGCGTCGTCATCAATAAAAACATTGCAGTGCATTTATTGGGAAGTCTCTCAAACTTTACAGAGTGGAATTTAGTGCACATTTTTACGTTTCTTTCCAAATATTCGCCAGTCATCGAAGAGGAAAGTCGCGACGTGGTAGCAAAGTTAGATCCGTATTTTGTTCATTCTAATCCTGCCGTTTGTATAGCTGCAATTCAACTTTACTTCCACGTCGAAAGTCATCCCGACTTTAAGACTAACCCTTTGTTGAAAATACAGTCTTACATATCGTCGCTTTTAGTCTCTTTGGATCCAGAAACCAGTTTTGTTCTTCTCGATTTCATAGAGAGTATAATAACATTCTATCCCACGGCATTTTCTGACTACTTTGCTAATTTTTTGTGTTATTACAACGACCCCTTCAAAATCAAAATGAAAAAAATCAATTTGCTGCCTAGACTCAGCGACGGTGATAACGTAGAAATGATTTTGAACGAACTGCAAAATTATGCTTTGGACATTTGTTCAGCAGTCGGAGAGAAAGCCATAGAAGCCATCGGAAGAATTGCTGTCATGCACCCGCAGTGGTCAAATCTCTGCATAAGAAAGCTGTTTTGCCTTCTACAATACGACGAGAAGCCACTTTGCGATAAGGTTGATGCACTTATAAATACTTTTATTTTATCTTATTTATTTATTTTTTTTAAATATACATGTAATGTTCACTTCAGTATTTTGTCTTATACTACTCTATCTTCAGTTATGAACAACGTTGGATTTACTAGTACATAGGATACATACAGGATGTTACGTATTTCCGAGTTACGTATTCAAAATCGTAACGGTGCTCACATGCAAATACTAACCAGCACATGTTACGATATTGAGTGCGTTCCGTGGAAACTACTCGTTGGAATTCGATCAAATTTTAATGGTATACATAGTGTTATGTGCCCTATTATTGTCTCAAATTTTATCATCCTACATGTTAAACTCAGAAACCAGAGTTATTAACATGTTGATGTTGGTGGCGGCATTTTTATTTCCATTTATATCTTGGTTAGCGTTCATATTTGGACCCATCTTCTTATGAATTTATTTGCTTAGAATCACCCATACTACCTACCTCCCCTAAAAATTTTTAAAAGTATTTTTGAAACGCCCTATATAATCTAGTAGGGCAGGGAGTTAACTGAGGCAGTGTTCTCCCCAGAAAATTATAAACATAAAATAGACAGACAGGCAAAAATTAACAACAAAGAAAAACATTATACAGTATTGTGCAATTATCACGTATCCCATGGGACGGTCATTGAAACCAGCCAGGCCTGGGGAGAACCCTGCAATGTCCTCTTCCGATCGCTGAAGACAATTTGCGTAGAGGCCTTTGATTAGTCTGTATCCATTTGGACTTGTTTTTGAGTAATCAATCTTAACCAACGATAATAGAAAACGAATGCATCCAGGGATGAATTAACCTCAAAAATTTGTTTGGGACCTATTTTGTTTTCAGGGGTCTATCTACAATTTCAAAATCCATACCCATTTTTGTGAAAATGTTCAATAAAAAAATATAAAACGCTGGGTTTAATTTTAAAAAACTCTTTTTTTTATTATTTGAATTGACTTTATTTACGTTGATAAACTCCCATTTTTGAAGGTAATATGTTGATAAACACGACTTAAAATTTTGTGAAGATACCATTTCCGATTAAAATAATTTTGTGACGATGCCCCCCCCCCCCCTTAACGGTACCAAATTGGCCCTAGATAGATCCATGGTTTTGTTTAAAATACATAAAACAATAGGCCCTTCATAAATTCGTGCAAAAATAAAGTCATTGTCGAGCCCTTTTGGAAATTATAAGCTCCAGTCAGTTGTCTTTTTTGTCGTTTCTATAATGTGTCCTAGATGCATTTTGTGAAGACCCTGTTAACCGAACAGGCAGCAATCTGCAATGCATCCTATGGAAGAGAGGCTATTGTGTTTCAAAACAAAGTGAACTAATCGTCACGTATAATACAGGGCGATTCAGTCAATTACGTACGATTCTAATGGTTTATTACTTAGGAACTAATAAACATAGGAATGTCATATGCGTAGATCCTACAATACACTTACACATTGGAATTCATGAACCATTCATGCTCGATGTGTGCTCCATTCATCTGTACAAGCCTAAGGGTGAAGTTTTACAGCACTGTGTCTCGTATCTCATTGTCAACCAGTGGACAAAATTCGGTGATTGCCTGACGGACCTCTTCCATGGTGCATGAGGGTGTGCTGAACACCTTCTCCTTAAGGAACCCCCACAAAAATAAGTCATAGGGGTTAAGGTCAGGACTGGTCGGTGGCCAACTGAATCCGTCGTCAAAGAGGTTTGGGAAACTGTTGGAGATGACCATGTTGTTGAATTGATGGGTCAATTGCTGCCTAACGTGCATTTTATAGGGAAACATCTGCAGATCTTTGTGCAGTATTCTCCATACTGTCGTGTAGGGTATGTTAATCTCCACAGACAGTCTGCGGACTGATTTTCTCGTCGGTGACTTGACTATGCTCGCAAGAACCTGCTCCACATTCTGTGGTGTTATACATTTCAGCATCTCCAGGTGATTGAAATTGCTTCACGACTGTTCTTATCGCACTGCTGGACGTTGTTAAACTTTTTTTGAAACATTCGCTTCACTTTCACAATTGATTTCAACTCAAAAAAACCGTTCCACTAAGCGTGTTTTCTTATCAATGCTCAAGATAGGTGCCATCTTGGAATGACGTATTCATACGCAGTGTAGCCACCTGTTCAGTGAAATTCCAATTTGTAATGTATATTGTAAGATCTGTATGACATTCCTGTGTTTATTAGTTCCTGAGTAATAAACCATTAGATCGTACTTAATTGACTGAATCACCTTGTAGGAGAATAGCATTTCTGGTTTAAATTGTCTTCTCTTAAAAAGGTTTGGTCTTAACACCATTTTCCTGTAACAGAAATGTATAGGGTGGCCGTGGCCTGGTTGGCTCGCTGATCAATGGAGTTAAGCAACTTCAGGCGCGGCCAGCTGCTGGCTCGGTGACAGCCGGTGGCTTGAGAATCACTGCTGGGTGGGACGGCTATTTGGGGCCCAGCTGTTGGGGGACATTAGTCTGACCCATTTGCTGAGTGACCAGTGCTGGTGATAGCCACTGGTTTGTTCGTCCGCCAGCAGCTCTTCCATCATGAACCCCCCCCCCCTAATATTTCCTCTCGAGAGGTTGGCCTCAGGAAGGGCATCCGGTCGTAAAACCATTAGCAACAGTGATGTCACGTGAATAATGGGGAAAAGCTAAGGACAAAGAAGTTGTCGGTTGGTAGATTAAGTTGGATTTTCTTTTTCCTTTTTCTTACTCACTTTGAATGTCTTATTAATCCTACAAAATCAAATAGGAAAAGTGAATTTCCCCGAGAATTGCATTTATTGCTGAATTTTAAAAAAATTAAAAAAAAAGAATTAAAAAAATAAAAGTTAAAAAAAATCAATACTACTTATTATAAAATGTAAATATTATTTAATATTCTGATAATAAACACAACGAAGATACGATTTAAAAAAAAATAATAATATACGAGGGGGGAGAGAGGGTCAAAGTGGGGAAGGGGGTGAGTATTATATCCCAAAAATTACGGTATATAAATTCAGGTTCAGGGTGCGTCTGTAAATGCCCTAAAAACTTTTGAACCACTTATCCGATTGAGCTCGTGTTCACCCCATATGTTCATTAGGTTCAGTGTAAAGTTTACATGTGCTGAAATGGGGGGGGGGGGTAAAATAATATACCTATATATGAAATAGACTTTGTTTGTTTACTCAAGAGATTACAGATCGAGCAATGCTGGGCATATCACTTTTACTTTAGTTAGGAACCTTGGTGTTTGTCAATGTTCTATTCTTTCTCCCTTGCGCTTTTATCTGATTATAAATGATCTTCCGTTGGTTCTTTTTCCAACTAATTCAATTCTCTATGCCAATTATGTCTTTCGTAAAGCTTTAAAGAAATTTGTTAGTTTCTCAAATCTAGTTAGTTATATTGTATCAAATCAATCTTTGGTTTATAACTGTTGCCTATTGCCTCTTTTGAATATCATTTATTGGCATAGAATATTACGGTATTATCCATGATCCGGTCTAGTTTTTTCAAGGCTTTAAATCGTAATTACTGAGCATGTTTATACCTTTATCAAGTATATGTTATCATTATTTACAATTATATATCATTTGCCACTAAATGTTTATATCCAGATAATTTATTTTTCTCATTTCATTGGTATTGATCTGCCTACAATTTATATTATTTATTCACCCCCCTTCTTTTTTTTTGATTTAGAGTTATAACAGGGACTCCATCCTGTCGGTCTTTGACCATAGCAGTCCCTTTTGGGTATCACTGTATTTTCCCATTAACGTATAAATAAATAAATTTTACAAACAATTCTTCATGTTAATTCACTTAATTCTTCTTACTTAAGAAGTAACTCATGAGGAGTTTTATATATTAATACTATTGTTGAAATAAAATGATGTTGTTTGTACAGTAAGTCTTCTACTCTATTATCTTATCAATCACAATTTATAATCCCCCCCAATTGGTTATTGCCGGGTAAACATAATGGTAGGTCTCTCATAGGTCAGAGATCTATTTACTCTCACTATTTTAATGATCACAACCGCTTCAGATGGGTGGAGCACGACAAAATTTTCATTGGCTCGTGGATAAGACTAATTCGATTTTTGAGCTCATTTTTGGGAATAAATTTCTCATATTATAGACGAGTATAAACGGTAGTTCATTGGATAATCCAATGTGCATACGGCAGTTTAGAATCATCATGCCCTTGAGTTGTGAAACGTTTTCACGTCCAAGACCAAAGATTTCTAGCTTTGACATGGGATTTACAAAGGGGAGCTTTGACATGAGCAGAGGGGAGTTTTTGAGGAAGGAATTACAAGTGCAAATGTATCACTGAACATATATGAGAACTATTTAATGACCTGATAATGGCTTCAATTGTTCTAACATATTAAACTAGTATTGAGGTAATAAAATATATAAACTGTCAAAACCGTGGTCACTAGGTTAACGAGAAAGAACGAAAAGAAACCACTATTTCACATAAATGAATTTTATAAAATAAAAACTCGTATGTACATTTCAGAGCTTTCTGTCATCTTCATCAGTAAGAAACAACAAGATTACTATTGAGGTGTTTACGGACTTGCCCTGTGTTATTATAAATATCACAAAGTGAAGATCTTTATTAGTTAACGTTGTAGTGCTTTAATTTTTTTTATTTTCTTTTCCAGGTATTAGCTGTGCTTCAACATATGGATCTGACCCAAGAATTTCAACCCCTTCTCTTGCAGAGGCTTAGGGACTGCAAGCATTCTTCAATGAGTTCTGAGGGTCGCAGTTGTTTGCTGTGGCTGTTAGGAGAATACTGTGCAAATCGAGATAATGTTACGCTTTTGTATGAAATGATGAAATATTGGAGAGAGGAAACCCTGACAAAAAGCTTTAAGCATAATCTGCTCGTAGCAGCCATCAAGTTGTTTTTTCACGAACCGTCTGAAGGGCAGTATTTGTTGGGACAGATTATGGAACTTTGTTATAGTGACGACGATTTGAGCCTGCAAGACAGAGTTAAGTTTTATTATTACCTAATGAAGACTGATATTAATTTAATGAGACGAATTGTCATGAATAAACCGCTACAATATGTAGAAATTAACAATACAATTACTACTAGAAAAGAAATGTTTTAATTTTTTTTTTTTTTTTTTTTTTTAATCTGTGGCAATTTGATCATTTTGGTTTGTAGCAAGCTATGGAGTGCACTTGGGTTTGGAAAAGAAATTACTTTTTTTTGAGAATTTACTTCTGTAGCATTCACGGTGTGCCATTTGAAAACCATTGTTTTTTAAAAAAAATATGTGATATTAGCAAAATGGACATTTTTCAAACTACATGCAGTGATGCAAGGTTGTGCCACGCACATTGGGATTCCATCTTATCTTGTTCTTTTTCATCTCCCTAAGGAGAGCACTCGGCGACATAAGTCCTCATCTTGTTTCTTTTTTTTTTTTTTTTTCCTCCAGTGTAAATTCATTTCCTTTAAATTTATGAAATCTGTAATTTAGTCTCTCGTGTTATTGAATTTCTCTTCTAATCATTTACTGTGAGTTAAGTTTAGTTTTGGGATTAAATTAAAAAGAAGAAAAACCTCTTGTCCACAAAATGTTTATTCGAATGTGCATTTCAACCACACTGGGCCTTCCATGTGTATGTGGGGCTGAAGGATGACCACAGTACGATTGAAATAACATTTTTTTTGTGCGCAAGAGGTTTTTCTTCTTTTTCATTGTTCATATCTGCCCAATTGTGGGAGTCCGTTTATGGCAGAATTGCATTTAAATAATTTCTCATTTAATTTATTTAAGAAAAGCATAACGTAAACATAATGGATAAGAAGTTGTATCATTCAAATTGCAATGGTCATGGAGTAAAGTTTCGAACCATAAATGAAAATAACTAAAACATTGGCCTCTACCTGCTATTTGTTTGTTTCACTAATTTGCATTATCCAATGCCGTGGTTATGGTAAGTTGAAAGATTTTTCAAAAGTATTTTTCCCTTCTTTTTTTGCATCATTTCCTTTGTACATGCCCTGGTAAGAATTATTGATAAGAATTCTGGTAAGAAGGCACGATGATACAGAGGAACTACCAACAGAATGGATAATAAAAAAATTAAAGAATAATAATTGGATCTATGAGGATTTTTATACACGCCATTCATCAATAATAAAAAATTGTAACAAATTATAACAAATTACCAAAATTAAAAGGGTAGGTGGATAATAGTAATAACTAAAAGAAAGAAAAAAACTCTTCAACCACAACAGAAATAACAGAAAAGTACGACCTAGATGCGCATTTCGAAAGCAAGGCTTTCATCATTCGATAGGAACAGGGAGAACACGAGGAAAACCGAAGTGTACTGAAGTAAAGAACCAAAAAATCGGTTTAAATAGGGAAATATCATAAGAGAAGTCCAATCAGAGAAGAGGCGTACAAACGGCAAAATTTATTGATTGGTTAATTTAGACCACCATTGAATCAAGGGTGAATCGCCTATGGGGCCCCGAGTCCAAATTGAGTAGAGTGTTTTTATTGGTCTTTTGGATGGCCATGCTTTCGAAAGTGTCAAAAAGGTAGTTTTTATTTATTGAATGTACAAGCTTTAGGTTATCAATAGTGAAATCGTATCCAGTAGCAATTGAATGTTTAGCAATGGCTGATTGACTGCTTCTTCCATAGCATCTGAATTTCACAGCCAGGCTGAGGTTTCGTCTATCCTTAATAGCGCATAGGGCATTGAGAACACTTGGCATCATAAATTCCTGACTTCTGTAGAAAGTGTACTTTGTGCTTGGGGTTGCTTAATAGGTTTCTTATTTGGTTTGGATTGCTGAGAGAGAGAGAGAGAGATCCTGTGCAGTTTAAGATAGAATGTAAATTTTTTATAAATGATTTGTTGTAGGGGATGGAAATAGTCTTTTTCTTATCTTTGGTGGCGTTTAACGTCGTTAGATCTGAAAGAAACTTCTTAAACTTTCTTTTCTTTAGAAGGTCAGTGATAATTTTGGAATTGTAACCATTCTTCTTAGCTCTACCCTTAATCAGAGAAATTTCAGTTTTGAAAGCAGGTTTGCTTAAGGGTAGATTAAGAGCTCTGTCTATCATGAAGACGAAGGTAGAAACTTTTTGATTCCACGGGTGACTCGAGTCAGCGGGAATGTAATTTAAATGGTTGGATGGTTTACAGAACACTTCAAAAGATAAGGAGTGTTTATTTCTAACAACTAGAAGATCCAGGAAAGGTAATTTCCTATTTTCCTCTACTTCGTAGGTGAACTTAATCGATGGAAAAAAAGCTATTAAGGTGGTAATTAAATCACATGAATTTGTATCAAAAATCGTAAACACATCATCCACATAATGAAACCAAGTATCAGGGAAATGAAACCTTGATTTTTTTAAGAATATCCTCAAAACTTCCGAGAAAAATCTCAGCTAGAATGAGGCTGAGGCAAGACCCCATGGGGGTGCCACCATTCAATCTTATTGTGGTTAAAGAGTTTTTTTTCTTTCATTTAGTTATTCACACAAATTATTAAATTTCTAAGGGGCAAATCTCTCAGCATTAACTATCACATCCTGTTTTCAGAAAAGTAACGTTGGGAATAGATTTATTATGATACAATCAATATGAAGATTTCTTAAAAAAAAAAAAAAAAAAAAAAAAAAAAAAATTTAGCCCAACACAATAAACATGTAAAAAAATAAACTTGAAGCATTTAATAAAAAACAATTTTTACAAAGAATCAATGAAAAAAACTTTCCCCAAACCCAAAAAGAGGTTTGAGAATCAACATGAGCTGTTACCATGTTTCCAGTTTGTTTGTTTTTTTAATTAAAAAACAAATAGGATCAGTAAGAGTGATAGAATTTTTAACAGAACATTTATCTGCAATTGTTTCTGATGTGTAATGAGTAATTACGGAAGGCAGTAACTGGAAACTTGATAACAGCTGATGTTGTTTCTAGTCACAGTATGAAGCAGTTTTAATTTTTTGTGTATTTTTATGCAATTTCAGTTAAGTTTCTTTCTGGATTTTGGGGGGGAAGGTTTTTTATTGATTCTTTGTAAAAATTGTTTTCTAAATAAATTCCTCTGTTTTATTTTTAAATTGTTTATTGTTTATTTGCATTGGGATTATTTTTTTAGAAATCTTTGTACCATATAATGACATCCTGTTATTTTCTGCTCTCCTTTAGATTGATTTACTTAAGGAGTGCCATGTTAAAGAGTTCAAAGATTTGAATGGATGTTCGAGAGCTTTTGTTTGAGCAGTTGGCATTTTAAAGATAGAGCTTTGTCCCTTGTATTTATTAACAAAAGTTAAGCAAAAATTGTGAAATGGAACAAGCAAAGTCGGAGGGAACCTCTTATCCGATTTTGGCCCTTGTGATAAGGCCAATACTTTCTGGAAATTTTTTTAAAAGTGTGAAAGTAAACATTTGCATTATTATTTATTATATTTGATCACTCTTTCTAACGTGGATTGATGATCTTTCTAAATAAACAATAAGAACAAACACTGGTATTGCTGTTGCATATCGGGTGTTCTAAAAAGGACCGACTGTTTTTAAAATGGAATAGCAAGCAAACTGTGATGGTTATTGAAGTTATTCTTGCAGGAGGTTATGTGTGAGATCAAGAATTTGTTTGGTACAGGGCAGTTTCTTCCTTTGGAGCAATTTGACAGAATCCCTCTATATTTGCCGAACCATAATGTGAAGCCATTCTAGTAGTGACACTGCAGAACATGTCTACCAATTTTGTACTTTGCTTAAGACATATGTTTGCAGCAGAGGCAGACATTCCGAGAACACTGTGATGTGTATTACATTGTTTAACAGGTTGAGAAACCAAAGCATGACCTGTTTGGTTAGTGAAATTTGGTACTAACACAAGGAACCTTACTAAAAGAAATTCCCGACCTCACACATTAATCTCCTGCAAAAGTAATTTTAATAACTGCTGCCATTTTCTTGTTACTCCATTTTAAAAACCATCAGTCACCTGTATATCCCGTCATTCGTGCTTAACTGATATCCAGGATAAAAATTTATTTTTTTCATTTTCCTCTCGCTTTCATTAATTCTCTATTAGGAATTCAGAAATTAACTTGAAAATGCCGATTGCTTAATCCACTTTTTAAAATCACTTAAAAAAAAAGCAAACAACATTCCTATAAATTCTTTAGTGCTTTTTTGCAGGACGTCTACTCGTATCAAAATCACTTCTTCGCCAGCTGAGCTCGTGTAGTATCAGGTTCAATATCACACCACAGGGGAGGGTTCTATAGTTATTAACAGAAAAATTTTTATTTTTGCATTTCCTGATGATGACCACAGTCAGAAATCATCAATAAAAGAAAAAGAAAAAAAGCCCTCCAATCTGTTGTTACTCTGTCCCCAATAAGTGTTCCTCGAATAAATTCAATTACAGTCCATCCAACGAAAGAAAATCTATGTCAAGGTCATTAAATTCAAAGTTAGCAATTCGAAGTTAGGATCGATTTAAATCTCTGATTGGCTAATTTTGAATTTAACGACCTTGGCATATTTTTTCTTTTGCTGGATGAGCTATACTTCCTAATTAATAAAGAGCTAAGTAAAGTGTGGTTAACAACACCAACTAAAGGACTTATGCTCGACGTTATTTTAACATTTAAAACATTCTATTAGAGTACAACATTTATTGCCAGGCAATGTACTTTCTAACATAATCAATGAAGATTTCAAATAAATCGAGCAGCGAAAGAAGACACAGGCCCATGTACAGTCCCAAATTTCCACCTATGTCACTTAATAACGAGATGACGTCGTAAACAAGATACTCTTCCGTTACTTGTATTATTCCATCAGGGATGTTAATAAAAGTGTTGATGGATCTTGTTATTTCTCCCACATTGTCAGTCAGGAATTTGGAAGAATAAACCACTTCACTGCACTGTTTTGAACAATCACACTTTTCCAGGTTGGCAGAGGATAAGAGCTTGTAACTTTCTTCGTAACTCGTTAAAGCTTCGTCAGCGGTCTTGCACTCGTTCAGAGTTGATAGAGTCAAGTATGGAAGCCTGCGCAAAAGAAAAAACATTTGTTTCACTCACAAATGCATAATTAAAGAATAACATCACTCATTTATAAAAAAAAAAAAACAATTTTGTTTAATTGTCAAATATCAATTCCAAAATAAGAGTTAAACCTAATAGAACTATGAAGAATGCCTTCATCCAAAAGTACAATTACCACAAAAAAACTTTCGCTTTACAAGAAACAAATCCCATTTATGAAAATAATTAATTCCGTTGTTTCTTGTCAGTCTGCAGTTATGGTTAACATTTAAAAATAAAAGAAAATGTTATTCCATTTAATTTGAAAATTAACTTTCTTGATGAAAATGTTTTTGACCTAACCCAGGTTTCTTCAAAAAATACTTCGAGCTAACGGGTGAATTAGTTATTTCTTGATGGACTAGTAGAGTATCGCCAAGAACAGAACATACCTTCATCTTTTCAGAACGTATCTTCATCGCTATCTTTGCCATACCAGAGCCATTTGTATACATGCAGCAATATTCGGCAATTTTAAAATTTTCACCACTCTTCACAATGGACTTTTTAAAAATGTGAACCAAATGCTCTCCAATATCCTTGGGTCTGTGCCTTCATCAAGCTTTTTTCAGAATTATATTCACCCATCCCATGTAATGTTATCACTTCTCTCTTCTTTCTTTGCGTTCTTTCTGTCATCCCAAAATATCTGTATGGCAAGGTTGAAAACAATGCCCTCTTCTAGGAAATTCATATGCAGCTGTCACGCAGGGATGCTTTTGAATAACTACTCGTTGGATAACAATATTGGTCCAGCGTCGGCTCTGTAGATATTTAAAGCCCCCATTCCACACATAAAAATTGCACATTTGCCTTTATTTTTGTTCCATGGATACCCAAGTAGAAAATAAGTTGCTCGCACAAAGTGAAAAATTAAATTTGTTATAAAATGTTAGTTAAGATCCTTTCAGCATGCATTTGATATATGGTGCAGCTAACAGACATGCAGGATTGTTGACAGCTGTAACCTAGAAATAGGTTTCTAGTTGGCATTGCCAAAACATCATAACATATGTTTGAATGGATGCAGCAATCAATGTCAGTATTGTGTACAAGAAAGGGGGCGTCAGTTTGAAGTACTTCTATAATGCACATGTTGTCAAATGTCACCGTTTGTTGGTTTTCAGTGAAAGCTCTTGTCATCAGCCACTGGCCCTCGTGCAGTGCCATACCAGTGCGAGATAGGACATCCATTGCTTAATAAAAAATGTTTGTTTTTGTACGCTCTATCTACCATAATCTTTTGTAACACCTGAATCACCATGTATAAACCTCATTTAGCTATTTAGATTGGTAACCTGCCATGCTGACATTATGCTATTTGTTACCTGCAACGTAGCTTCGATTTTAAAAGATTTTCCATGCAGTTATGTATACAACGGAAATAACTATCGGCATCGAAACATTTCACGAGACTCGAGTTCAGCCGATTAAACTAGAATGGGAAAAGCGGGGAGGGGGAAGCAGATATAGAATTTATCTGAAATCTCAAGAAAAATCGTGTAATGTAAGTGAAATTTTACAAAGAAAACTTACTTGTTTGATGGACAGGGCCATTCTGTTATGAGAGTGAGAAAGGGAGAAGGCATCAGTGAGCATTGGCTTGTGCAAGGGCGACCAGTTATCTTGATGCAACAGGATCTTTTTACAAGAAGAAATTTTAACATTTAGAATGGATCATAATAGAATTTGTAAGTGGCTTAATTAAGATTAGTGAGGGCCTTGTTTAAGAAATACATTAAAATGTAAAGCATTCACCAAAGTTTGGTAAGGGGAGAAAATGAACACGAAAAATGGCTCGTCATAAACAAAAGGCCTAGGGGTATCAACAGTAGATTGGCAGAATGGTACCATTTGCAAGGCCTACATTCCATATAAGACTAATTGATTAGTGAAACGGTAAGGGTATTGTGCTATGATGACATAGCCTGCACTTTGTGAATTCACAGATCTGTCAAAATTTCATAGGAACTGAACATATTTATTATAGAGCCGTGATTTTTTCGCACATCTGTGAAATCCTACAGAAGTGATGTCTCAAAATGAGCTGATATCTATTTTAATTTTTTAATAAAACACATTTTTAATTGCATAATTAGAAAGTAAAAATGTGGAGATGATGTGTCATACAAAACATCTGGCAAATGACAGCACAAATTCACTCTTATGAGGAAATTTTCCATAACATGTTGACATAATTGCTGGGAAATTTTGCCAATGTTGTGTCGAATTTAAAATTTGAGATCCTCAATGGTTTGTAGTTTATTATTGACATCAAGGGCCCTTATGAGCTCTTGTTGACATACACTTTATCCTTAAGATAATCCCAGACAAAGAAGTCTAACAGAGTCAAATCACGTGATCATGGCGGCCAATTCACATCACTTAGCTGCAAGGTGCAGGTGCCATCACGAAGTAACATTGAAATGAATTCAAAAATTTCCCTTTGCTACATATAAATTAAGATAAGAAGCAAAGGACTCTGACTGGATGGACATTTTCAGAGGGAAAGATGGAGGTCAATATTCAAGGTCGCTGTAAGGAGGAAGCTGATTGGTAGCCAATAGATTTATAATTGGGTTTTAAAAATAAGCTGAATAACAGACTGGCTTGGGGTTGAATTTTGTCTTCCAGCAAAATCATTACTTTTGGAGATTTCCTTTTGGACTGCACGCGCACAATTTTGGTAAAACTGAATTGATGGGTTTATTTTCCATCTGTTTTACATTATCAAGATTTAAATGCAATTGAGCCTTTATGTATCAACTTAAGCTGACAAGATACAATGTTGGGTTCCTTTAGACCCTTGCTTTTCCAAACATGCATTCAACCAAGTTTTTATTAGGTATTACATATTAATTTTGTGTTTAACCTCGTCTTATCCTTTTGCTGCGCAAGATGGATGTATCCTCACAAAATTTCATTCCCTTAACCCGCAGATTCATCCCACAGGGTTTCAAAATCATGGAGACAGCCCAGAAGACCACCGTGCTGGGACATCATCGAACACCCTCCCTACAGCCTCAGGAGACCGACGATTCGCTTCAGACGAGGAGGTGAAACACTTTGCAAGGACAGGATTATTACCAGGAGGGAATATTCAAACTCATCCCACAAACCGACAGGTGCCTAAATCAATATGGAGACTATGTCGAAACCTGACCCAATGGTTGTACTATCAGTTGGCTTTGTAACCTTACTTTTTCATCACCCCTCGTAAATTTGGGTTTAATTTTTGGATAATGTTTTCCTTACAGGAGTCGTTTGAGTAATTGAGTAAGTAAATATTTTCCAATAGGCCATCCCATTAGTTATGATTTTGTTTTAACTTAGGGTCAATTAATAATAATAATAATAATAATAATAATAATAATAATGAGATCATTAACAATTTTACTGATTCTTACTTTCAAAGGACCAAAGCATCTCTGGTATAAGCTTCTACTCAACTCTCTTTCATATCGGAATAAGACTAAAGATTTTCCCTTTTCAGCTTGCACAGGAGTTTCTGGAAAGAAGCAAGACACTTTTACTATACAAAATATTGCACATTCTTATTTAAACTATCATTTATCATACTACTTCATTATACGTAATAATCTAAACACACGCAAATGCAATAACTCAATTTTAAGCCTATGTCCCTCGGTATAAAAATTCTTCCATTGAAAGTTTTCCCCATCCCCTCACCTCTCAGGGTAGTGCTAGGACAGTCGGACTCAGTTCCGTGTTTGGTCTTATTCAAAATTAAACATCGTGTGAGGGAAAGGGAGATGCATTATGGGGACGAATCTGGTTTCTCGGCCTGAAATAATTCTTCTACTTTTATAGCTGTGGATCCCGTGACAGTAAGGGTAATTAATCTGGCCAAATGCCTGCTGAAGTCTGCAAAAATTGACAGAAGCAGCACTGTTAGAGTGAGGCAAAGTACGTACAGGAACATTGGACTTCATCTGAGATACTAAATGTGCACATGGGCTAGGCAGAAGTGCTTTGAGAAAAAAAGCTGGAAAGCCACAAAATGGACTGAAGACACAAACCCACATGTTGCACAATTGCTGCAGGTTATGGGCAACAATTTCTACTTTCAGCCAGGAACAATTTAATATCCATGGCTAGGGTGTACATTAACTCTGGTAACACTTCCAAAATATTTTTATGGAAAAGTTTTGAAATGCAAGTACACCGGACAAAAAATTAGTCGTTTTGAATTACTATGATGCTTCTATGTAAAGGAGTTTGAATATATAAATGGATGTGCACGAGCACATTTTGCTGCGAGATTGTACTATAGTTTATCCAGTCTTAGTTTGCGCGAAATGCGATGGACATTTCAATTATTATGTATTGTTTGTAACAATGTGCAAAATTGAAACGGCCATCACATTTCACGCAAACTAAGGCTGGATGGGCTATAGCTAAGCAACGTACGAGCATTTCATTGTTAACAGCAGTTTGCATTATTCCGTGTCGAACTTGGCTGTAAAAAATGGCTCGTAAGCCAGACGTATCTCAGCAGCAAAAGGGGACCATAGCATTTGGGCAGGTAAAAGGACATCCCGTACAAGAAGTAGCTATCTTTGCCAGAGTATCAAAGCGCAAAGCCATCCACGAGTTCACGAAAAGGTCCACAGGCATATCGGTTGGAAACAACATCAAAACTGTGATCGAAAGTCAGTGCTGACTAAATGGGACCAACGACGAATATCATACCTGGTCACGGCCCATTATTGTTGGCTTTCAAACCAGGTAAGAACTGGTGCAATAATGGTCCTCATAGACAACTGCATAAATGGACATATGGAGTCTGTTGTCTGCAAGCAATATCAAAACTGGACTGTAGACAACTGGAAACGCATCGTTTGGTCGGATGAATCTAAGTTGTATTTTTATTGGAATGACGTTCGACGTCGTGTGCATAGAAGAAGCAAAGAAGCCTTTCATCTTGATTGTGTCCAAGATATGGTGCAGGCAGGTGGTGGCTCTATGATGCTGTGGACTAGTTTTCAGTACAATGAACAGAGATCTCTCGTTGAAATTAGCACCAGACTTAACCAGTATCAGAATCGTGATATTTTGGATGGATAACTGCTGCCTTCTGTGGATTATGTCAAGGATGTCTACGAGTCTACTATCGAAATGATGACTGCAGGGTTCACAGAGCTAAATCCGTGGAAGAGTGGGTCGATGAGCACGATCAGACTGCGCAGCACCTCGATTGGCCTGCCAAATCCTCACGTCTGAACCCAACAGAGAATTTGTGGGACTGTGTTAAGCGGAAGAATTACCACCTGACTAACGTCACTGACCTGTGGGATAAGTTGTAGGCCGAGGCTATTTCTACGTACTTGAATTCTTAGTCTGCTGTGATCTTAAAAAGACATGTATACCAACATAGACAAAGCAATCAAATTAATAGAAAACAAATAAAGTGGAAAGAAATATAATAGACGACATTGTAGCAAGTTTAAAAATAATAAAAACCCAAAACTATTTTGAATTTAACAAAAAGTTTTATGAACAACAATATGGACTGCAATAATATCTGAAGTGGGATCCGGACGTTTGCCCTAACGGATATAAGCCCCGTTATTTACATTTATAACTTTATAAAATCATCCATTTCCATATACGTATACTGTAAGTGTTCTGCTATAATGCGATCCCCGTTTTTTGATTCGTCGCTAACTTAGGAGGAGAAATGAAATATGCAAGAATGTACATGCGATTTGAAAAATGTATAACCTGGATCTATACAATTAAAAAGAACTTCAAAGGCCTGATTCATTATCGCCTGTTTCTACAAAAGTTTCCTTAAGACAGAACAGATGGTGATTTATTAAAAAATAATACAAGATTATTTAATTTTGAAGAAAAGAAAAAATGGAAGCATTAATTAGCACCATCACCAATTATTAACTTTAACCTTAAAATTATTACAGGTTTTATACATAATTTTTCTTAGAAAATTTTATTTACAAATTCGTGCCCGGTCCATTTAATGTACGTAGCCTAATGTAAGAGGTTGGGCTATTTCTACGTACATGGAATTTCCGGTCACGTTGACCAATCAGTACAAAGCAACTGTACGTAGAAATAGACATTCCGTAAATTGTATGCAGCATGGTTAGAGATAGATAAAGACATTCGTACAGTCAATGCCCAAGCGCATTAAAGCAAACAGATGTGCAACGCACTGTTAACAGTAGGTGACTAGTTTTTTTGTCCGGTGTGCATGTCAATATTAGCAATAAGAAATTTTGTACAATAGTCATACTAAAAGCCTTAAAAAACAATGCTTTATTTGGAAGCCTTGCAAGACGTGACAAATGAAGATAAAAGGGACTAGCAAGCCTTTCACATGTACCCTTACCCTTGATAAACGTCTGGAATAAACGGCGAAACCGGTCGGGAAATCTTTTCTTGATAAATGTTTTCTTACGTTATCTATTGTAGTAAGGCCTCCGTAAACTTCATTAAGAAGGACAGTATAGTGAACGATATTTTTTATAGTGTGACAAATGTCCACACGATAATCCTATATTTGCCACACGCAGCTCAACATGTCCTCAATTCTACCCCCCCCCCCCCCCCTCCGTTCCATAATATCTTTTGGAAGAAGAGGGACACACACTGAGCATTTGTCGCGTCACGTGAGGCTCCTACATAGAGTGATTGTAAAGTTTGTCGTATGAAAAAATAAACCTCGATTGTGTTCTGTATAAAATTTCGTATTGCTAATAGCGTTACTTTTCAAAGTTTTCCATAAAAGCATTTTACTGGACTTTATGTTCATCTCAAATGACAGAATAAGGCAACAAATTGCAGACAGTAACGGAAATGCAATTAGAAGAAGAAGGAAAAGTTCTGCGATCTGAATTGGAACCAGAAAGCACAACTTTTGCTATCGCTACTCTGGCCATCAGAGCTATTGTGGAAAGTAAACCACAATGCTGTTACAGTGTGTGTGTGTGTGTGTCTTTTTGGACTCGCAAGATAGCCCAACTGGCAGAATAGGCTCCTGACTCGAGGCTTAGAATACTCTTTACCTCTAAACCATCAAAAAGAAGTGAAGAGTCCTTAATCTGAGCACAAGGGCAAAATGCTACACAACACCGAGAGGGGGGTCACGTACCTGTTTTTTAAGTTTCCCACCAACACAAATGAAGGAGGAAGGCTTAATTAAAAAATCCGGAGCAAATCTTACGTATGAATATCACCAAAGTCAATGTAAAACCCAGTTCATTCCACACTCAAAGATAAAATGCAAAATAGAGGATGTTCAAGTAATACGTCACGCTCTAAAGAGGAGTAGGGGGGGGGGGTATGAAATGTGTGACACGGTGTGACTGTATGTGTGACGTTACAGCAAACTCCTTCAAATATAATTTATTTACATTGAAAAATACTTGATAATTTCCACAATCATTTGGACCTTTGGTCTTGACCCCCAAACACCCAGAAGATGGTTTGCCATTTTGGTGAAGATGAGTTTGTTTCTTAAGTTCAAAAAATTTACACCTTGACACTTCATTTGTCAATTCTATACATTTTCTAATCTTCACCGTTTGTTACCTTAAAGTCACCTGCATCATGCCCTTTTTTTTAAGTTATTAGAGTTTTATAGGGAAAAGAAATTGTTGTATGTATTACCATATTTACCCAAATAGATCCCGAATTTAAACCGACCCTCGCTTTTTTTTTGTCATTTTCAAATTTAAACCGACAAATATCTCTATTTTTTTCAATGTTCTGATGACTATTTAAATCCACATGATTTTATTTCTATGAATAAACACGAATGAAATTAGAAATGGTCCTAGATCTACGGAAAACCACCCCTTCTCGTCCTAAACGCCGTATTTCAAGGTACCCACACCCAAGAGCGTGATGTACGTCACAGCCGACCACATCCACGTGAGATGCGGCGTT
>JAHWFO010002062.1:3876523-3931503 GCA_023313115.1 Rhysida immarginata
CCCCCCCCCCCCCCCCCACAGCTCCAGGAATTGCTCCAACATGTCGAGGTACACGGTACCATTGATAATCCCCTCGGCAAACATAGACCTTTGACTGGGTAACTCCCATCCACACATTCACTTTGGGTGTGCAAATAAATGAAATTCGTTAATGATTTCACCAAAATGTATAGGACTTTATAATCACCCTGTAGTTATACAAATTTACATTTATAGGAAAGACCCCAGGACCATATCTCCCTGGAGAGGGGTGGTAGTTGAAATAACTTACAGCAATTAGCCTAACCTAAAAGTTCGTAAGCCTACCCCAGTCTCTCACCTTTTTAATTCCGTGGACAGCAACTTTACAATATTACAAGCTAGCAAACTTTTATATACAAAACCCTCAATAACTCCATAGTTACTACCCTCCCCCAACAGCTATTTGCCACTACTAGAACACCCGATACTCTGATTCCCTCCCTGCCAATCCCTCGCATAAGACGAAAGGAATAGACTCTGGTCCACATTACCCCTCGCTCTCCCTCCCGTTCATCACCAAACACTGCCACTTTCAAATTCCGTCTAAACATCTTTCCCCTCCTTTCCTCACCCTTTCCCTCCTTAAAATTTAACTTTTAATCATCAAATATTGTTTCTTTGCTCTCACCCAGGGACCTACCTCGTTGGCCCCCGCCATACTGGCCCTTTAGATTAATAATAAAATAAATAAATAAATAAACAAACGTGTTTGTATGAACATCCCAGTACTTTGTGCAAGTTGCGAAATGTCCTGACAGAAGATGCTGCTTTCTTTGGCGTACATCTTCCTACAATGAAACATCAGATCAGGTCAACAAGATTTCTACCTCCCCCCCCCCCCCCCAGTCACTAAGCATACAGCAATAAGATACAGTGGTACCATGCTGTATCCGTCACAAGTGGAAAATGAGATACTTTCTGTTTGTGAAATTATCGTTGTTCTCCAAAACAGAAAAACGTTCCTTCAAAAAAAGGCCTGCAATTTCTGTTATGTTAGGATTAAACAGGGACGGTCTAGCACAGAATGTTCACAAAAGAATAGATCAATTTTGAAAGGCCATTTATTTATTATCTCGGCAAGGAAACATCTTTTATCGCCACTCACCTTATCATAACCAAGTGCTGTTTGTTTGATTGGCGAGAGACGTTGCTAGCTGCTTGCGTCACCGTTGTTTGGTTTTCGTTGTTTTGTTTTATTGAATTCGGTGCCATCTGTTCAACGTGCATTTCATGCCAAATAAGGGACTAAGCCTTCCAAAAGGTGAAACATCCTACGCTTCACTGAGAAAGGGCAACAAAGGCAAAAGTCCTCGAAGATAACGAGTGTTCGGGCAAACGTTCGCTCGCAGTCCGACGAAATCGACTCCCCGAACCAGCCGGAAACTCCAAATGCTCCGTAAGACTTTGTGGAAAGTATTGAGGAAGCTGCTGGTGAGGAAAGCTTTCAGATTACAGATAGTGCCAGCCAGGTCTTGTACACTGTATAGTGCCTATCAAAAGTCACGGGACAACCCTGATTTGAATGAAAATGAGACATTCCTTTGCAATTTCACTATTGGCATTCTTCCCAACACTACATAACAGAGAGGAGTATGCTATTAGGAGATGATGCTTGCGTGAATGCTGTAAGAATATCTCAAGGAAAAGAGCCTGCACCAGCAACGCAGCGAACCTCACATCAACACCAGCAATGCAGCGAGATTGCAATGGTGCAAAGAGCGACGACATTGGACTCTGGATCGATGGCGAATGGTTGAATGGAGTGATGAGTCCCGCTACACCATCTGGCAATTGGATGGGCGGGTTTGCGTATGGCGAACGTTATCTGCCAAGCTGTGTTGTGCCCACGATGAAGTTCGGCGGAGGGTCGATGATGGTGTGGGGGTGCTTTTCATAGTATGGGCTGGGTGCAATCGTTTCTGTGGACGGTCATCTAAACGCAGAGCGTTACCAAGACATTCTGGACAACAGAGCACTCCCATCTCTCTGGCAGCACTCCCTTTTCTGTTTCAGCACGATAACGCAAGGGCCATAGGCACATGGTTTGATGAAAAGGGGGGAGGGGGGAGTTCGATAACTTGACTGGCCTGCACAGAGTCCCGATCTGAACCGCATCGAAGATCTGTGGGACGTGTTGGAACGTCGATTGCGCGCTTGTGCGGAAGACCCAAAATCCGTGACCGAACTGTCCAAGACACTTATGGCAGAATGGCGAAAATGACCTGTCGAAACGTATCAAAAACTTGTGGACAGTAGAAGCTGTGATAGCAGCAAAAGGTGGACCAAACAAGATACTCAAGTATGTCTAGTTTTGAGTGTTTCTATTAAAGTGATGGTAGGGTAGTGTATATCGTTCGTGGCGTATCATTGAACATTTATGATGACGTGTATAATCAAAATAAACTTCAGATGGCATCCTCCAGAGCCTTTTTTGGTGGGACACTATGTTCTTTTGTGAACAGCCTGTAGGATCTCGAGTTTTTAATTCTGGGCAACATTTATTTGGCATATTAGAAAAAACAAAACAAAAAACAAAGCACCCTTTTAAATCAGTTGGTTTTCCCACACCCTGGAAGAATAAATAAGAGAGGGGCTTGCTTGATGGTCATTTAGCAAGAACTCTTACTTGAGGAGGCGGAGTATGCAGAAAGGCTCAATGAAGATGAAATTGACCTAGGATCCGGAGACCTGCTATACGAGCGACCAAAATCTCTTTGCACAGGAGCACATCATCACTTTCTCACAAGTGGAAGTCTACGATTCTTTTTCAAGTTTCATCTAGAATAAATTGAGATGACGACATCAGTCAAGTTCCAGCATCGCATTTGTTGTCATTGGCATAAATAATTTTATTTCACTATTATTTCTGTACAAGAGTCGACTTTGGCATCAACAGTTAGAATTGGATATTTTAACTAGGATTTAAAGTTAAATGTTAAGAGAAAAACGTTAACATTTCCACTTTTGAATAGTTGTTTCTTTCAATAAATAATCAATTGTCTTCCATATTTGTTGATGTTTTCTATTACTAGAAATGATTTTCCATATATCATCATCTTCCCTTTTGCCTAGACTGTGCTCTCAGAATTTTGAACTTTTCATAGCAGATTTAATCTAATGATGTCTCTGTCCTCCATATACAATCGGTACATTCAATTCCATATAGGGTACTCGTTGTTTTCTAATCTATTTATTGGTTGAAATACTACTCTTGCTCCTTTTTTCTCTAGAATTTTCTTGATCTGGTAACTTATATTATATCCCCAAAAATGATATACAAATTATTTTGCTTTTATCCATTTCCCTTTCTTGATACCCTGTTCCTATAGGGAGTGCAAGTGTGACGTCAGTCCTTGGAATTCTTCAGTCACGTGAATCGATTTGGTTCCAAACAAGTCTTCTCGCTTCGGGATTTAACATGGTTCCAACGTAGGGATGGAATAAAATCGTTTTGTACAAGCCCAGTATTTATAACACATTTCAGATGTGAAATTGTTTAGTTCCTCACTGCTCAAGAAGGAGCCAAAACAGCGATTTAGACATCTATCGTTTTCCCAAAGAAAGAAAGATCCGCGAACGATGGCATTCTTTTGCTAAGTGATTAAAAGTGATTAAAAAGCGTTCTAATATTAATGTATAAATTATATAATGGGATTAAATGTCTTAATAATAATAATAATATAAATTACACAAATTAACATAATAATTTAAGAGATGTCATTTTTACTGGCCGCCCGTTTCAACGTTACTAGTACGTACAATGTTTGGAACCAGCGATCCCATTTCCTAGGCTCTTGGCCCGTTCATCGCAAATGACGTCACTTGCACTCCCTATTGTCTCCATTTCTGTTCTATGTTGTCTGTCGCTCTATTAATTAATTAATTAATTAATTCGATTTCTAAAGACCGCTTTTCTATGTTCCTCTTTTGTAGTAGCTGTTGCTTTTCATTTTGCTTATCTAAAAAGTTCAGCTTATTATTTCTTTCTAGTTCAAATGTAAAATGCTTAATTAAGTTCTATTGGGTTTTCCTTTAGTTCTTCTATTATCCAAAGGCTATCATGTGTTCAATTATTTTATGTTCTTTCATGAGTGTGTTCATATGTGTTGCTTATTGGGTTGCCCATTCCTAAACCACATTTTTCTTCAAATATTTGGTTTTCAAATTTGCAAAAGGGAAGACATGAACAAATACTACCCCCATCAAATATTAAATTAAAAAAATGGAAGACAATTGATTGAAAGAAACAACTATTCAAAAATAGAAATATTATAAAAAATAAACAAGTAACGTTTTTCTCTTAACATTTAAATCCAATTCCAAGTGATGATGCCAAAGTCGACTCTTGTACAGAAATAAAATTATTTACACCAGTGACAACAAATGCGAGTGCTGGAACTTGACTGATGTCGTCATCTCAATTTATTCTAAATGAAAAGCAGCACTAAGAAAAGAAAATCTTACTTCAAAACAGATTTGTTATGTTTGGATGTAAACAAAGATTAGTTCTTCTGTTTGTAGAAAGGGGATGGGGGGTGAGTGTGTGACTGAAATGGCCAAAAACAGTGGAACGTCCCCATACCCACCCAACCGAAAAACGTTGTATGTACACAAAGGATCTTCCGTCTCGTTCAACCACTTACCAATCGCTATGGTTCGGCAAGTGCCCAGCAGCGTCGCCATCTTCACTTCAACATATGCCACCTTGTTACCATTTTTGTCTTTTAACTGAAAAGAGAAGAAGCAGCACTGGTTCAGATTTCACGACTTACAAATGCATTCACTAGTAAGCATCGGCGCTCGTTGCAATTTTTCCGGGGAAGGGGGCTAACGCAGAGATTCCACACATTCTTCTATCTATCGTAGTCCAGGCCTGGTCCAGGTGACCGATTGTCTCCACACAAACACATACACGCACGCACAAACACAAGCATGCATCTAAATCGCAAAAAAGAAAAGGTGTCGATAACTCCTCGCACGCACGCATACATACGCACGCACTCCCCACGTTGTTCCTGTTAAAGGAGCCTTCCTCTTCTCAACCATAGCCTACAAGGATTAGAAGGGACAACGTGGACATGTCCCAACGACTAGCAACAAGACTCTCCGGTGCAATAAATGAAACACACGCACGCACTTATCGATCTCCAGTTCCTGGCGACGTAAACGAGAGACAGGGGGGGGGGGGGGTCATGGAAGTAGAACAGGCGCTCGCTTCGCTTCGTGTTTACCTCGTTGAGCTTGTACCTGAAGTCGTCGACGGCATCTCTCGTCCAAAGTTGACCCAAGTGTCCCTCGGCGATGGAGAAGAGGCGGCGGAGGGCGGGTCGCTCGATTTGGTGGCATTGGGTGGCGTCGAGGGCGGCGAAGGCGGTCGATAGGGTCCGCTCGCGACCCCTGAGCAAGTGGCCGCACACGGTGACGCGGGGAAAGGCGACGGTGTCGTTGCGAACGAGTCGGACGCTCGTCTCCACGGGGCGGCGAACAAACACGGTCGCCCTGTCCACCACCTGAAACACGCACAGCGCCAGGCACGACGCCACCGACGCCGCCCAAAACACTCGGCTCCTCCTGGAAACGGGCGACGACGCCATGACGCAACCCGCTCAGCAATACTCTCCCCACAATCAATGGCAACAAAGATCGGTGACAAAAGAGGTGGGAGCAGGTATGTGGCCGTCGCTCATGTCGTGTCTGTCGTTGGAGACGGTCCGTCGTTTCTAGGAAACATAGGGTGTTCATTGTCTTCTCCTCCTAATGATGATGATGATGATGTGCGGTGGTGGGCGGTTGCGAGTAACGATCCACCAAGGACTCACTCTCATCTCGTCCTCCCTCCCTTCTTCTATTTCTATGCTCCAAGATTCCCTTACAAAGTGTATTGCCCATTCAGGTGGCAGCGAAAATCAATAAAAAAAAGTTGGGAACGGGGGCGGGGGGCTGACGATTCATCTCTTCAACAATCGACTCCGTCGCCAACCTGTCAAAGAATCCCCCCCCCCCCCCCCTCTCACGGGAGAAAAGTAAGTAAAGAATGATCTAAAGAGGATTTTCTCACGCCAAACCATCCCTAAGGACATGGAGATAGCGTTAATGGTTCCATGTCCACAGTGGCGTCTGCAGTGTGATCGCTTCGTCCAGCCCGAAGGCAAACGTCAAAGTCGTCAATGGAAGCCTTATGGGTCACCACCCCCGAAAAAATCAAATGCAATCGCAAACAACACGGGGAAGGTGTTTTTTGATCGCAAAGGCACCACGGTTAACGCAACACGATATGGAGAAACATCGAAGGCACTGCGCGCGGCCATCAAATGCAAGCGCGTCCTCACACCTCGAGAGCAACGGTAGACCTCATGAAAAAGTTCAACTGGGAAGCAATGCAGCATCCACCTTACAGACCTGACTTATCCCCATGGGACTTTCGCGTGTTTGGAGATCTCAAGAAACATGTGAAAGGCCGCAGGTTTCAGTCGGACGATGAAGTGAAGGAAGAGGTTTTGGAATGGTTCCTTCCACACGCAACCAAAAGACTTCTTCCATAAACGAATTACACGCCTGGTTTGTTGCACTGTGGAATAAAGGCATGCTTAACGCATTTCGAGGACTGCCTAGTTTGAAATTCCTTGTATGCACTTTGGATAAAATAAAGAATTTGCGTTTTCATTTGTACGACCCTTATAGAAAGAGATTTCAAAATTGATGCGCCTTTAAACTTTAGTCCCGTACTTTAACCCCCGCGCCCCCCCACCCAGACGGAGAGAGAGAGCTAATCCATGCATAGAAAGAGAAAAGGAGAAAGAAAGAACTAAAGCGTATGGGTTCATTTCATGTTGCGTACAAATTAATGCTAAACCACAATTGAAATTTCTTCCAGCAGACACATTTTGGTATGTTCGGTCGGTCGACTACAACTGAAAGCGTGGGAAAACAGGGGGCTCCTTCTCTATTATCTCATTGGCGGGACTGTGACCAATCATGCGAAGAGAAGGATTACAATGTTGTTATTGTTGAAAGGTGATGATTAAGAGAATACGCAAGCAAGCGGTTGTGAACTAGACCTACTAATGGAATAATGTGAAGTAAACCCATGTCTAATGGTGCTGTTCGATTGTTCACGGTCGCTTCCAGATATGGCACGGGGGAGGGGCTAGTCTACAAGATTAGAGACGGGTTCAGGTAGAGTTGGTGAAAACCTAGCCACGTCTCGTAAGGTAAAGGTCGCTGTGTCCTCGGGTCCGTTCTGTTTAATTATTTTGTGCGTGATTTCCCAAAAGCCGAAAAGTGCAATTTCTATGCTGATGACACGGGTGCAGAACGCCATCAACTTCCATTGCCGGCAGCTGAATCTCAACGTCGGAAAATGCAAAGCGTCGTTCTAATCAATCAGCAAGTTGAATGGGTCGACGACGACAAGTATCTCGGCGACTCCTCTCCTGGAACCGTCACGTGACTTTGACCGCTCTGAACAAAGGGAAGAGGGTTATGTACAGTTTCATAGCGCCCCTGGGTCGAAAGAGTGCCCTCAGCATCGACGATAAGCTACGCCCGTACAAGATAATGATTCGGACCACCCTGCGTGGGCGACTCTATCGAAAAACACAATGTCACCCTGAGGGCCATTGCTAAGCTTGGAAAAAAAAGATCGTCCCCTATGCATCCACTCCGATTTGAAGGTGATACTCACATCGAAAGTTCATCCAAGATCTCCTGCTGAGTATGTGCAGACGACAATGACCTGGTGGCTGGATTACTGAAAAGCTCGAGGGAAATGAAGTAGAGTAAACCGAGGCTTATTCTTGACGTCAACTTTGAAGACATTGGTAACGTCTCCTCCCCCCCCCCCCCTCCCAATCTTTTGACATAATCATTAATGTTAATGTGGAAGAGCTCTTGGTAGCCCAGTCAGTCAGTTTCTGGAAAGGTGAGCCTCGTGAAAGCAGTGCTGAACTGTTCGATTGTTGCTTTCAATTTTAGCGAACACGTTAATCAACCTCACCCGACATGGTTGAAATACCGAAACGCATCTGGACTAAATTTCAATTGGTCCATTTAGAGCTGGTTACCATTTCATGTATGATACTTCTTCTGCTTCTCTCGTCGTACAATCTACAGCCACAACGAGTGAGTGAATCGTGGCCCCTTTGCGTTTTCTCTCTTAACCATCCTGTCACCGTTTCGGTGCTCGCGTGAAACTTCTTCAAGAGGTGGACAAATGACACAGAGCACATTGGTTTCCGGACACATCAGCCATGGAGACGATGGGTGGGTGAGTGGGTGGGAGAACGGGACATTTTCTTCTTCGTCACGTGGCAAGGGTGTCTATGATTAGTGATGCAAGCGATCTTTCAATGCTTTGGATATTTTGCATTTGATACGACCGATTCATGGCGATACCAGAGAGCGATCGAATTGTTTTGGTATCCAACGTGGAAGAGCCTGAAGCAATGCAAGCGATTGGAAGATGAATCTGCAGAGAAGGAATAAAGGAAGATCCACTCAATCAAGTTCATTTGCCTTCTTTCTACAAAGAAACCTTGAAGCTTGCTTTACCCTTCGATTAGGCCTACTTCGCTTGGAGCACAAAGATTGTTTTCAAAAGCAGGTCACAAACCAGGACTAGATTGATTATGCAAGGGGAACATGTTTTTTGCTTTTAAAATGTTCTAGCAGGGGACGGGGGGTGCGTATGGAAAGCAATCCAAATTATTTCCATTTAGATTTTTATTGAATTTGCGATTCCCTAACTGAAGATATCGAGACAGTAGTACGTGCTAATAATGATACTGGCCACAGCATTGGTAGCGATACTTGCAGAGTCGCTCTCCGTGACCGATGGGAAACGCAATCCCAAATAAGCCGCCGTCTCTGCATCCTCGTAGCTCAAGGTTGGGCCGCCGCCGGGAGCCATGCTTCCTTCAGATTGTGCTCCCCCTCTCCCAATAACGCTCGCTACCGTGCATCAAATTTAAAAATGGTCACAAGGGGACATATCGAAACTTCCTCAGGCAGGGATGGGCGACCGTGTTTAGGAAATGCACTCCCAACCCACGCGTTGTTCTCCGAAGTTAGCTCGGCTGGATGCTATCTAGTAGACATCTCTTTCGAGGGAACCTTCCAAGAGGCGTCGTCGTTGTTGTTGTTGTTGTTGTTGTATTGTTATTAGGAGAGAGAGCCCACCCTTTCCTCCGTCCTTCACCCAAACGATAAGCCAAGGGAGGGAGAGAGGGAGGGAGCAGCAATGTAGTCGCCCGTTCCTTTCGCTTTCTCCGCTGCATCTTGACATTGAACGATCCTGCTACGTCTCCCCACAGACACCAACAGACCACTTCCTCGAGCGTTGGCGCTTTCGTCGTTGGAATCGCTCGGAGCGATCTAGTTCTCCTCCTCCTCCTCCTCTACCGAAGAGAGAGAGAGAGAGCCTGCTGCTTCCTTCCGCTGCTGGGAATCACGTAAGAAGAAGACGGAGAAGGCCAACCCCCATGGACGCGCACAAAGAAAGCAAACGCACACACCTGAGGATGGGGGAGAAAAAAGTGAAAATGCGAAGGTCACGGTCACATGACCAGTTTCTCTTTTGTAAGCTGACGTGTCAAGTCTTGGAATCGCGCCCATTGGAGGAGAAACCACACTTATAGGAGCCCTCGTAGCTCTTGGACGCATCGCTCGCTCGCCACAGCATCCACCCACAACGACCCACACCAACTGTATCCATCTCGTTATTTTCTCGCCACAGGTGATCCTCGTTGCCAAATGGGCGTCACCGTCCTTTTCCTCACGTTCCTGTTGCTGGTAAGTCTTTGCTTTGTTGTTGTTGCTTTTAGACAGCGTCATCTATCTCACTTTTTGGAGATGGCAATTACCCGGGGGGAGGAGGAGGAGGAGGAATGGAGAGAGCGCATCGATGCAGTCTAGTGCCAAAACAAAACAAACAGCGAGATTAGAAGAGACAAAGAGAGAAATCTGCAGAGCGCGGCTTCCTCCATTTTTAAAAAGATGAGGTCCCGAAGCGGTCGATGTGATAACCTACTTTTGCGCGTCCAGAAGCCAGTGAAGCCAGGGACGAAAGGAGCAGTCGGGATTCTACCCCCCCCCCCACCCCCTCAATTCATCTTGCCCGTGATAACCTACCTAACGGGCCCATTCAAAGCGGCACCGACAAAACGTCCTATAACAAAGGTGTTGGCACCACCCACTCGAATGGCTCGCACGATGGGCTGCTCATGGGTTTTGTCGTCGGTTGTCTGCCTCCCCCATCTCGCAACCTAATCCTCTAGGAATGGGAAAGCTTAATTTTTATTAGTAACTGCATGAAATGGGGATTCATAGGGCCGCACGCGTCGTTTTTCTACAGGAGAATAATGTACCGTACATGTCGAATGAAGTAAGAACCCGTGGGGCCCACGTCTCTAAACAACCCACGCAGAGGAGGAGGGGAGTCTTGACGATTCCTTAGCCGAGGGAGGGGGGGGGGGGAGAGAAAGAAAGAGAAAAACAGATCAAGGTCTCCGCTTGTGATGAAATGTTCCTACCTTGTAGCTCAAGGTGACGTTGTTGTTGCCGCAATGCTGGGCTCCTTTTCCGTTTGTTTTGCATTTAGGCAACGAGGGCACGATTACCTTCTCACGCCTGCGACTCTCCTTCCGGAATCCTGCTCCCTCTGCAACCGCTCGCGTCCTCTCATCTTTTTTCTCTTTTTTCTCCGGCTCCGTGTAGATAGGCTGCGGATGGCACCAGGGAGTGACGGGAGTACCCGTCACGTCGACCGTGACGCCTCCGTCGCAAAGCCCCGTCGCCGTGGAATCGACAGAGTCGCCCACGACGTCCTCGACGAGTTCCGACCCGGTCACCGCCACCCCTGACGACCAGGACTCGAACCGGGAGCCCGACAACGCCGACGCCTCCCCGATGCTCCCTACGGACGAGCTCCCGACGCCACTTCTCCTTCGACCCGGCAACAGGTTCTTCTACCACGTGCCCATCTCTCCCGAGACAGGTGAGTCGCAATTTTGTCCCCTTCCTACATCTTCTCCTCCGCTGGCCGACACCCACGAGCCAAGCCTTTTACCTCGTAAAGCGGGGCTCTTTTGGCTAGACCATTCCCGAAACCTTTGATTTGATCGTTGGTGTGGGCAGGGCAGGAATCCAACTCTCCCATCAACACCCTCTTCCTACTCCCAAACAGGACCCCGAGGTGATGACAGCTTCCTTCTCCTTCTTCTTTTGTTTGGCGATGGTAATCTGGGTCATGTCCAATTAATTATTCAAGGTGGACCACTTTCGATTTCTTCGCGAGAACAAACCTTGAAAGTGCCGCCCGCGGTCAAGTGCAAAACGCACACAAACCTCCCTCCCTCCCTCCCTCTCTCCCAGATGGCTTTGCGCGGAGGGAGATGTGTGTATGTTTGTTTGCTCTCAACTGTTCAACGAGTGAGGGAGACTTGGGTACAGTGACTAGAACAAGTCATCGGAGGGAGGGAGGGAGGGGGGGATTCAATAAAAACACGAAGCGCATACGTAACTTTGGCTTAGAAAGGTCACTCACTCACGCTACTGAGAAGGGCAAAATAAGACGAAATGTTGTTGCATTTTTTTTTAATTAGAAAACTGAATTTGAAATGAGATGACGTCAAGTTTTGTTCGCTACCTGCTAAGTAGGCTTCGGGAATTGGAGAGTAGATAGCCAGTTTTAATCTTTCCAATTTTTTGCGTATCACAGATCATATCCGGCAATGCGGTGGAGCGCCTATTTCGATGGTACAGTTGACAACGAGACCCCTGAAGCAGCCAGTCCATTGATGAAAATGGGTGGGAAGGGAGGAATTGTCACTTCACATAAGCGAAGAACGCACGGTGGAGATATAGAACGTCCCTCCCCTGTCTGCTCGCCCATTTGCATCAATAATGAAGTGGCCGCTTCAGGGGTCTCGTTGTCAACGGTTGACTCGTACACGCGTGATTGCTTCCGGTTTGTTGTTGGTGTAAACGAAAACCGGCGTCGTCGTCTCGTTGAAAACCCCCACGCCCATGCCCTCGCCAACGTGGATCTCCCGAGCAAGGAGCAAGGAAGGAGAAGGCAGTTCATGTGCATTTTTTTTTCTTTTCTTTTCTTTTCTTTCTTTTAGACTTTAGCCCACTCTACTGGTGGAAGTTACGAGGACGGCCTGCCTACGATGGCAACGGAGAAGTGGTCGTCGTGCCTTGGGGCGGACCGAGAAGCGGCGATGTCGACAAGGCGTCCGTGAACGTCCAACGAGAACAAGGGCCCCACAACGACGGCCAAGAGGAGGAGGAGGAGGCGGCGACGGCGATGGGCGAAGAAAGCGCACCGAGGGAATCGGACGTGGTCGCGCCCTCCGTTCCGGAAGTGCCGCCCTTCGGCGAAGACCGACCGGCCTTCCGGTTCCCGCTGCGCGTCATTGCCCTCGACCCTTCTTCCTCCTCGTTCGGCAGGGGGCCCGAGGACGCACAGCAGACCGACGACGGATTCCGAGAACAACAACCTCCCTTGCCCGAGGACCCATCCGAAACGGAAGCTGAAAACCCAGAACTGGCATTTGAGGACAACGTCCAACAACAAGAGGTCATGGCGCAGCAGCAACAACAACCCGAAGAAGAAGGTGAAAGAGCACCAGTAGCAGAGGAGCAAGGCAGTCAAGCACCGGAACAGCAGCAACAGCAAGAGCAGGAGCAACAGCAGGAGCAGCAGCCAGAGGAAGGCGAACCTTCGGCTGTCGGGCTTAACAACAACGACGGAGGAGGAGGAGGAGGAGGAGAAAGAACGGAGGAAGAAGAACTGGCGCAACAGGAGGACATGGTCGGAGAGCCCCAGCCCATGCGCTTCGACGACGGTTCCAAGTGGTTCGCCGACCCCCAGCCATTCTTCGACTTCGGCAACGACCCCGAAATTCCCGCGGAAAACATGGTGGAAAGCGAAATGGAACTGAGACGAGGCAACTTTGACAGAGCCATCCCCTAAACTGAAAAAGGTAAAACTCACCTCCCTCCTCATTCCCTCCCTGGAGCGGCGTTTCCCACCACGACGAACCCCCCCCCCCCCCGGGCCATTTCCTCAGGCGATGAGAGTCCGCCACATAATTGCAAGAGTGCTCTAGAGTGGACCAAGTGACCTTTGACCTCTACAATTGCAAGAGCTGCTCAAAGGCTAGAGAGGAGCATCTACAGGTAACAACGGCTGGTCAAGTTACTTAAAAACGATTGAAACTTGGGTTTTCCTAGTCACCCACACCTGCTGTTGTTGCAGCGTCCCACAGGCAGGGACTGTTTAGCCAAACTCGCGCCTTACTTAGTATTATTGGCAGCGCCATCACTCATCCATCTCATTTGGGTTTCTATACAGTGGAAGCATCCAGTATGTGCTCTCATTATTAATACATACAAAAAAAAATACTGGAAAAAAATTTGGACATCCACTTTTACACGAACGTTCACTTTGTTACATGTGCGAGCTATGAGCTATCCAACATAAGTACATCCCCACCCCCTTTCCTCCCCCTTTTCTTTAATACGAATAACTTGAACGTTCTCTTTCACATAGAATTTTGCCTGTAAACCTACAACTCATTACGATTGATAATCCCTCTGGGACCTAACTCGTCAGCTGGGTTTCTTACTCTACTTGTAATTATTAATCAATCAATCAATCAATCAATCAATCAATCTATTTGACACTTCCACGACTCCTAAAAGTTAGCTCAGAATTCCCGCTATAAAAAGATGTAAATGCCACGTGCAAAAAAGCGACGACACCAGAATTGATGACGAATAAGGCGGAATTTGGCTAACCTAGCTCCAAGGGGCCACCTAGGCTGGCTGGATGAGGTCGTCTCCATTGCATCATTTCACTCTTTGCCACACTTTTCTCTGAATGGAATTGCCGTTTCCATTCTTCCGTAGGGGGCCTACCGTGCAGCGATAAACTCCAGGCAACCACCCACCCACCCACCCACCCACGCACCCTTCTTTAGGCCAAAATCTACCCTTGCAAATCCTCATTTCGGACAAGCTCGCATGGCTCGGTGATCGTCTTTTTGAAAGAAAAAAGTCACCATCGCTTCCGCAAAATGCAAGGGCCAAGTAGACTTTTCTCTTAGACTCTCTCTCTCTCTCCCCCTCTTATTCATTCTCGTCGGTTTGGGAACCGCTGCTCTAGAATCACATTGGACCCACTTTCGTCGTCGCAATCGTTTATAGATCTTTTTTTTGTTGTCCCGCAGGACTTGATCAAAAACGGAAGGATCGACGGACGTTCCTAGCTGAGGCCACCCACTCACTCACTCATTCATCCATCCATCCATCCATCCATCCATCTTTCTTTTTTTATTTTTTATAGCTTCCTCTCTCTCTCTCTCTCTCTCTCTTGTTGGTGAATAAAGCGCCTGTTTTTTTAGTCATTCGCTTCGAACAAAAGCAGCAGCAGCAGCAGCAACAGCCAGCCACACCCCCTGACTCGTCGTCTACTCTCACCTTGTTGACTCTTGTTGAATAAAAGACGTCGTTTACGTCAAGGTCTCTGTGTCTTTTCCGTTGTCTTTTTTTAAGTGGAAAAACCATGCAAACACGAAAAGCCCCCTCTTACTTCCTAAAGGCCTAGTTTATTACAAAGTGAAGCCATGATTTTCGACTCCTCAACACGACGATGAGGATCCAAGATGCTGAAGATCCAAGGTGACCAAAATTTTCAATTCGAAAATTGGGTCAGCGTTTGTTTTGTTGTGTCCATTTACAAATAAAAAGTTGTTTTTTTTTTTTTCAAAATTCAACTAGAGGGTGGGCCATAAGTAAGTCCCTTAGCAGCCCTCGTGCGGGTGGATGCACCGTAAGGTTTGATAATGGGAAGGGGGTCATGGGGCACATGATTTCGGGCTAGAATTTTCCCAAGGAAAACAATGGTGCAGCCCTGCCCTCTGTTCAACAGTGCTAGGCATTCCAAATGGCTATAGCATGCCACTCACCACAGAGTTGATAAGGGCATGGGCAGGGAGGGAGGGAGGGAGGAGTGCAAGGGCTGGAGCAGCGGAATTCGATGAACGGCACCCTGATCGACAACCTGTGTCCCATGTTAGCGCTGCCCGGCTCTTCAACAAGTTCGTGGATACCGGATCCGTAGCAGACAAACCCACGACTGAAACAGATGATAATCAGCACAGGAGGAGGCTCACGTGGAGCACCGTATGGAACAGTGAGAATTAAGATGTGAACAAACGGACTGCACCATTGTTTTCCTTGGGCAATTCTAGCCCGAAATCATTGTGCCCCATTTAAAACCCTACGGTGCATCCAAGATGGCCTGCACCATGTGACTTACCTAACCTAATATTGTTAAGGGCATGGTGGTTGTCCGTCCATTTCCACAAACACGAATTGTGCAAGGGCTGCTAAGGGACTTACTTGCATTGTATAAGGATTTCTCAATTGTAGAGCAGCTAGCATAAGGAAAAGCCGATGCAATATTGCGCCAAAAAAAGACAACTCCTTAAGGTAGTAGTAGTAGTAGTAATAACACGCTGGTTCTTTTCGAAAGTAGTCAAACGTTAAAAGGCCATAACTTTGGTTCATCCGAGGTTACTGGCAAGACACAAAACATGGGCGTTTTACCCTCAAATTCATTCCACCTCGACATCATCTTCACGAAAAAACAGTTCACGCCAAATATCTGTGGTGTTCTGCGTTAAAATTCCCTTTCCTTCACACATTGTTGATGGAGAGATTTCGTCCATTTGGTGGCCATGGAATGGAGCCACCTCGTTCGAAGATAGCTCGGGAGTGTAAAGGCGGGCTCCATCTTGTCGGTAAAATGCTCCTGTCGATGCCATTGCCTTCTACTTGCCGGATAATACACTGCTTTGCAATGAAATTGCCCCACCAACAACGAGTTATCAGACCTTATCCATATCTAGTGGGGGGGGGGGGAGGGGGTTCGTCTACCTCCGACTAGTAAACGATTAGATGCATGCTCACGGGACATGACCGTTTGGGTGTCGCTCATCCGCTGACACCTGTGCGAGACGTTCCATGCAATAGGAAGGAAGAAACTGCCTCGTGAACGTACAGTAATGTAATCCGCACAACGGTCTCAATGCCACGACGGCGACAACGACAATCGTTCATGCAATTAACGGACTTTGAACGAGATCGGATTATTGGCCTCTCCGAGGCTGGATGGGCAACCAGACACACGAACGGTAGGCCGATGTTGGAGGCAATGACGAGAGGAAGACACACGTGCCAGAAGACGAGGCTCTGGGGCCCGGAGATGCACGTCAGCTCGTACCGATAGGCGGATACTGCGGACAGAACCATCATCCTGCGGCAACTGCGCGACAACATCACTATTGCTGGTACTGCTCCAGTGTCAATAGCGACAATAGCATGCTGCAGGTTACACGCAGCGACAATGTCTGCCAGGCGTCCATTGTTGCGTCTTCCTTTGACACCTGAGCACCGCGCGATACGACTGCAATGGTGTCGTGAACGAGTGGGCTGGCGAATGGAATGGCGCCCGGTGGTCTTCGGCGACGAATGCCGCTTTTGTTTGGACACCGAGGACAGACGCGGATGGGTGTGGTGCAGACCTTTAGAAGTACCAATGAGCAGTGCAGCAGCACGGTACATCACAGAGATTCTGCAGCCCGTATTATTGCCCTTTCTGCACACCATACCCGGCGCAGTCTTTCAGCAAGATAACGCCAGACCGCACACGGTAAACACGAGCACGGCACGTCTGCATGATGTCAACTGCCTGCCATGGCCCGCCAGGTCCCCAGACCTATCGCCAATTGAGCACGTGTGGGACATGGTGGGACGTTGTTTACGATCACTCCGCAATCTCCATGAACTGACACAGCAGGTTCACCAGGCCTGGGCAGACGTACCCCAAGATGACATTCGCCACACCCGAATTTGGGACGCACGAACAATGCCACAACCTACTGATGCCGCTTTCCGTTGGGACACCCTGTAAAAACGAGTGCACGTAATAAAGGTGTATACCTACTTTTGGCTCCTTGTGGGTGGGGCAATTTCATTGCAAAGCAGTGTATTTTGGAACGTTGAGTTTTATTTGACTTGATGAAATGGTGATGAAGTTGATGGAAGTACACAGCGGGAAAGAAGAAATCCCACACAATGCCTACCGATTTCGCCTTTTATTCCTTCCTGGCTTTAGCAAGCATACAAATGCTCCACAGATAAACAACAGTCATGGATTGGTTAGATACTAAATAGTCAAATAGTTGGTTCATTGATGGGAACACGACGAGCGAGATCAGGAAAATCAAGAAAATGATGATTAAAAACAAAAATAAAATGGTGTGGAAAGAGAGAAGAAGTGGATTATTCTTTCCATTTTATTTCTATCTTTTTGTTTTACTGGCATTTTCATCCATTTGCTCTTCTTTTTATTTTTTCGATTCGCTCATCGCGTTCTACTCATCTCGAACGTACTTTCCCATAGTCTTAGCATGCACGCTGCCTCTTCTTTTGTGTACATCCAATCAATGACTGTTGTTGTTGTTGTTGTTGTTGTTACCCGTGTTAAAAGGCGTCTTGCATGCATGCTGCCTCTTCATTCAGAAAGCCAGGAAGGAATAAAATCGGTGGGAATTGTGGGTAATTTCTTCTTTCCCGCTCTTTGAATTGTCTGCCCGCCTATTTGGCCCGTTTTTCTTTGCACCTATCTCAAGAGGATGAAATGGCAAACACTCGTGTCACATTGCCAAATCAACAGTGCACTTTGTATTCCTTTAACACCCACCAGCTCCCTAAACCACAAATGAACGAGATAGCTACCTCTTTCCTCTGTGACTAAACGTACTGCCATTTTGTTAGCTTGTGCTATCGTTTGTCAACCTCGTGGTACGGAGATTTACTTCTAGAAACAACGAGTAACATATCACGCCAGGCTGTTTCTAAATTATCTCAAACATCATTACACATTTTAACGTGATTTTTTTTATTCACAAAGAAAAATTCAAAAAGTTTGTTAGCATGCCTGCCTAAATAAATTACAATGTGCCCACTTCCCCATTTCCTCCCGTGTTCGGGCTAGCATTTCGGGGGTGGTTTCAGCGATTCTGTTGTTGAGAGTTTTAATGTCCTCAACGTTGGTCTTGTACACTCTTCTCTCTTTCACGCTCTATCCCCGGAAGAAAAACATTCAGAGGGTTCGCATCGGGTGAGCGAGGGATTGGTCCGTCCATCGTCCTGGCTACTTGGTAACAAGGCTACTTCGTCACTAATTTGCAAGCGCCAGTGAGGAAGTGCTCCATCTTGTTGGGCTGCAGTAGTTCTTTCTCCAGCAAATCAGCGGTAATGGTGTCTTCAGCGAAAAAGAAAGCTCCGATGACTCGTTCATGCATTAAACTGCACCGAACACGGGAGGAAATCGACGTCCTTCACGCACATTGAAATTGATTAAGGCATGCTAACAAACTTTTGGAGTTTTTGAGTAATAAACACGTAGAATTAAGTTAGAAGCACCCTGTCTTGCACTTGTTCATCTTCTTCTTCTTAATTAATAATCAATTTGGGCGTGTACAATCACATTTCCAATTTCAATGACTCGATTTTTATTGCACTGATGTGGAGATATTTTTTTGCTTGGATGACGTAGCAAAACGATGAGAGTGCCAACACCCAAAAGCCATGGCACCCTATCAACACCTCCTGGAAAGAAAGCCAAACAACTGAAACGTCATCATAAGTCGACCAAAAATAAGGCTTAGCATTGGTAGAAATACGCTTAACAATCATCGAAATATGATGATGGAGCAATATATGACGTTTCACTTGTTTGGCTTTCTTTCTAGGAGGTGTTGACTCCGAGGCCAACGAGAGACACTCAAAAGTCACATGATCATCGGGGTCCGGCCAACAATTCATCTTGGATTTTAACAATCAGTATTTTTTCGTTTGTTGTAAACAATGAAGGATGGATTGTTGCCCGGATCCCGATGATCAGGTGACTTTGGAGTGCCCTGGCCTGTCTCTCGTTGGCCTCGTGTTGACTCTATACGTAGTCACTTGCATTGTTGAAACGTCACGAAAACCGATGGATGGGATATTTTGAAACGTGAATTTTGTATTTTAGATAATAGAATAAAAATGGATTACTGCCAAACATGGGTCATTTAACTCAAGCTAAAAAAATAAATTACAAAATGACCTTACGAATTTGTGGGTGCTAGAATACTTGAGAGAGAGAAAGGAGGACCGAAGAAGGTGTAGTAAAATGTTCTTGTGGACAAGTGGAGTCTCCTTTCTCTCTCTCTCTCAAGATGGGTCATTTACTTTTTTAGTATTGTGCAATTCGGTGGGTAAAGGCGTGAAATTCAGTATCCAGATTCCTCTAGGCAAGATCTACATTGCTATCAAGTTTAGACCCACTTGTTCCATTTGGGGTCGGATTTGCGGGGGTGAGAGTCACTTGGTCTTTAGAACAATGGCAACATACGTCGTTCGGAAATGATGAGAAAGGAAAGAAAAACGAGCTTTTTTACATTTTCAACATGTAACGTTCGAGAAGATTAATTTTGGATTAAAAAACTTGGGGAGAGGTAAAAAGTGTAGATAGATGACTTCAGGATCTGCTACTTGCCCTTACCCTACTTCAGGATTAATTTCTTTTTAATAAATGTATAAACGTATTTCACTGCTCTAAAACTCCTCCTTGGAATGTTTACAACATTTTATTTTGTTTTTAAATTTCTTTTTGCATGACGTCACAAAAACAGTGCCAGGGCTCAACACCTCCTAGACAGAAGGCTTGATAACGGAAACTTCATACATTGTTACATCATCATTAGTCGACCCGTTGCCAAGGAGAAAGACACCTCCTATAGAGAAGGCCTGCGGATATACATCATCATCGTTAATCATCATGTTTCTACCGATAAGAAGCCCTCAATTTGGCAGGTTGTTTCTTGTTAATGTGATCAGCAATGCTAGCGAAGTTGTTGATTGTATTCGAGTAGCCAGCGTGATAGCGCAAGGTTTTTTTTGGTTTTGGAATTATCATATAAAAACTTTTTTTTTTTTTAAATAAAGACTAAAAAGAATAAAATAAAAATAGAAAATAAAAACTTTTAAAGCACACACTTTCACCTTAACAAAATGGGCAAGAAATATTAAAAATTTGAATTAAAAAACAAAAGTAAAATAGTGATGCCCGAATTTTTTTAAATTCAATTTTTTATTTTTTGCTGCACTTTTTCTAAGGTGAACGCGTGTGCTTTAAAAGTTTTTCTTTTCTATTTTTTATTTCAACATTACAACACAGGTCCAAGATTGAAGACTGTGAACAACATCAACGAAAACAGTGCATTCCATTTAACATTTAATTTTGAAATTTTCCACATGGAAACCCTTAAACTACTCCGCATCATAATCATCTCAGTTAGGCACAATGAGAATGGCACAAGCATTCATTCACCCACTCACTCACTCACTCACTCCATCTTTCAAAGCTAATTTCGACCTTTCGTATAATCCAAGTGCACTCACATGATGCCATCACCTTGTTGTTTGTTGCTTTCTACCGAATATATTCGTCGTGTAGTCATTTAAATAAATTTTAATATTCCTCCTAAAAGCAGAGTCGACTTCTGAGGGGGTGGGTGAAGGCTGCTTACTTTCCATAGAATAATTGTGAAGGACACTCGAATAAAAACGTAGGATTTTAAAAAATGGCATAAATCTTCGCATAAACGTGCACATTTTCCCAACTAGTACATGGCACTTGATTTCATAAATGATTTTTGTTTTCTGCAGTGCTGCAGCCAGGGAAAGTGAGAGCTTCACTGCAAAGCGCCACTCCATTCATCATTTCTTTTGCGTTTTTCCGTTTATTAGCAAAATGCACGCTTGGTCTCTACGTTTGCACGATAACTTGAAAACGGATTAATTATTTTGAAAGGTCTTAGCTCGGCTGTATCAACTTTTCAGGATTTTCCATGGATCCCTTCAAGTGGAGTTGACGCGCTAAAAGAATGACATGTCCTATCAAGAATGAATACATTGTTACTTTCTCTTTATCTTTTAAGTATTGTTGAAGTGAGCACGTGCACGCGATGATCGCTTTGTTGACGCACCATTGCTCAAGTGCTCGTTCATAATCTCCATCGTGCTACAGAGCGTCCCACATTGCGGTACAGTACATTAGCTCAGCAGCAATGAAATGAAATAGAAATAGAAGGTTTCTTGTGGATGATCGAGACGGGGCTCCACCTCACTTTGATGTCGATGTGAGAATTTTCCTCGATCACAGATAGACAGATAGACAGGACGAAGAGGAAGTGTTACGGAGTTCCCGCCTCCACCTCCATAGAGGTTAATCCCCTCTCGACTTGTACCTTTGGTGAACTTTAAAGAACACCAAAGGTGTACGCCACAAACACTGACGGCGGAATTAAGAGATCAGGGGTCTAGGCTGAACTCATCGACAAAATCTAACCGTCGATAAGTGGCATATTATACATTTATACACAAGTTTACACACGTATGGCTAGATGATATACACACATTTACACATTTATCCTTGTAAATACATACATAAGCACATACCTGTAGACAAGTTTCGTAGCACAAGAGAGTGCTTCATGTATGGAAATAATTTTAAACAAGTTTTTGTTAATATTTTTCGAAAATGTGTATTTAGCCTGCAGGCCGGAAACGAAGGAAAAAAGATTTGAATAAGAAATCTGTTGCTAAATTCTGAAATAACGATCGCCAAGCGCATAGTCGACTGCTCTTAAGGCAGTTGTCGATGGTCAAAGTCTACACTAGAAAATCGACGGTGTAGAGTCTGTACACTGTAGACTCTGTAGACACTGTAGACAAGTCGTGTTCATGCTAGCTCGAATCGACAAATGCGTCATTAACCACGTGACGATGGACACTTGTCGATGAGCTCAGCCTAGACCCCGAGATTGAACATTCCATCAATGATACGTGTCCCATTAGGTACAATCCCCAGTCGGTATGTCGCTCTGTTTGACGTCGGTGTTGGGAGTGTCTTGTGGCAGGAGGTGGACATTTTCAACATGTACGGGCTTAAGGAAGTTTAAGGAAAACAATACAACAAACCTTCTATTTCTATCTCATTTCCTTGCCGAGTTAGAACGTTTCAAAGAGTGTTTGGGACATGACCCTGTATAACGTTTTACAATGTCCGTCCGTCCGTCCGTCCGTCCCTTTCATAATTTCTGCATTTTTTAAGGAAGAAGGTTGAAATTCGGAATGTAGCTTACTCTGGGCATGCTCATCTTCACTATTTAGTTTGGTTTTGATTGGTGCACCGAGGTGGGAGGGAGTCAGAGGGAACAAAAGATTTATGTGCTATTTAGGTACGAAAAGGAGTGAAATTCAGTGAAACTTCAAAATCCTAGATGACATTATTATTATTATTATTATTATTATTATGTTGGGTTAATCATTAGTCTGAGTAAGAGTGAAAGGCTAAACAGGTCGAGTCCTAACCAAGGAGTATAGAGGGTGTTTCAAGTAAGGTTGTGTATTCGGGTGTCCTTAATTCCTTGGCTATTGCCCCGAAAGCGCCAATGACAGTCGAATTCTTCTTATTCTTTTGTATTGCTAAGTTCTAGGAAGAGGTCTTACTTTTGGACGATTTCCAAGTGTCGTTTGCTTGTTTATTAATTTCCATCCAAGCCCTAATGGGTAGTTGCTTTATTTGGATTTCATGGTAAATGCACTGACTAATTTTAAATTTTATATTTTCAATAATTTTTAATTTGAATTTGAAAGTAAATTTTCTTATATAAATGATTCTTGTAAATTTTGTAAAAATTATCTTGATTCGAATTATTATTATTATTGTAGTTGTTCAATCCAACTTTAAACTCTGGATGGATGGATGGATGGATGGATGGGTGGATGGATGGATGAATGGATGGCAATGTAAAATTGACTGAAGAGTTATTGGAATCTCTAAATATTTCGGTTAACAAGAGAGATAATTCATTTTGACTAGAAAAAAATCCTCCAAAAATGAGGGCACATGAGTATATGCAGGGCTTAGAGATTTTGTTCGGTTAATACTAAGTGAAACTGTTCCATACCCACCCTCAAATCGGTATTGTGCGTAGATTAGATTAATTAAGTGATTCAAATTTCATAAAATCTTCTTCTTCGATGGCTCTTTTAATTTCCTCATTTTTCGCCCAAAGTCTGCCCGCCCTCGACTTCTACACGAGGAGTCTGGACGGTACAAGGATTCTTCTTCTTTTGTTTTTTAGAGCATGTTCAGATTGTCACCAACAAGTAAAGTGTTCTTTATTTACAATTGCGTGGGTGTTTTTTTTTATTTTATGGACGCACCTTCTAAACGTAGCGTGGGCGATTTAGGGGGGCCAAGTCACTTGCCTACGCTGCCCTTCACACCTCGGGATTTCCCCAACGCCCAGCGCCAATTTGACTTTCATAAGGTGCACGTGACAAGAACGCCGTCCCTCAAAAGATGCCAGGTCATCGTGCCACCGCTACGGAGGAAGATCCAATAGGGCTAGCCGACATCAGTTAAGATATCTACCTCCTATCGCCTCATCCATCTACCCTCTCCACTCCCTCACAAGTGTTTGACGTTCACTACCGATCCAATCGACACTCCTCCCTCTTCCCTGACACATGTCCACTTTCTTCCGATGACACATGTCCAATCTACTCACTGCTCACCATGTGTAACTCTCGACATGACGTCACACGCACGCATCACATCGAATTCCTCCTTTAGCCACCTGCAGGAGCTCCAAGTGGAGCGGGAGGGAGGGAGGGAGGGAAAGTGTTTACGAGGGAAAGCACTGTGCAACGTCACGGGCTCCTTCACATTCTCCTTTTCTGTCTCTACACAAGGAAACTGGTTTCGACTGGTTTTTTCAGTCGTTTACTCGTGCGGGGATTCCCCGAGACATCCTCCTCCTTCCTTCGATCAAGGCCACCCACCCACCTGACCCATATACCGAGATACTGGGTAGAGATGGCGTGGTCAGAGATATTGACCCTAGGTCTTAGTTGGCCCTTATTCTTATAAGCTACGGCCAGGGGCGGCAGAAGTTTGTTGTTTTTTTTCTTTATCCTATCGGGGTAGGGGAAGGTCAGTAAACTAACAGTTATTTCATGTCGTCGTTTGTTACTCGAAGGGAATGAAAGTTGAATCAAAAGCCTACGTGGATTTTCGAGGGGCTTTGGTTGATTTGGGAAATAAACCCGACGATCGCCGCCTACATTGGCTCACTTTCTCCCCTGGTGATTATTCGAGCCGCCAAGTGGGTGAGTGGGGCACTACTTCCTCCTCCTTCTCCGTGGCGAGGGAAGTAAAAGAAGAAGGCCCCGACGACGATCGATCGTCAAGAAAGAAACAACCAACGATGACGACAAAGCACGCGCCTTTTCCTGTCCTACAATATATCATCGCTCTTTTGCCCCTTAAGGACAGATGAGTACCAAAGGAATGCCAGTCACGTGATCGCGGGCCAAGGTCGTCGCCGAGGACCACAACCGCCAACGACCACCCCTCCGATATAAAAATCCCGGTAACGTCGCTCGCCCACAAACAGACCATCTCGTCGTCGTCCGAATCTTCCGTGCACTCGACTCACCGGAGGCAAGCAACGATGCGCAACGGACATTGGCTGGTAATCACAGAACAGGCACCACCTCCTCCTCCTGCTGCCGCTTCATCACTTTGGTTTTATTTTTGTTTTTTATTTTCCATTTGCCTCACCTGCCTTCACCGTTCCCTATTCTCCCGTTTCAGTTGATGGCGGCTCTGCTGCTGGTGACGACGTTGGCCGTCCTCGAAGCCATCAAGTTCAAGGGAGGCTACTACCGCAGGCCTTACTACGGACACGGCTACTACCGCAGGCCCTACTACGGACACGGCTACTACCGCAGGCCCTACTACGGATACGGTGGATTCCACGGGGGATACGGATACGGCGGATTTGGCTACAGCGGCTACTGGGGATGATGACAGGTACACCGCTCCCTCCGCCTTCCCTGCTTCCCATTCTGTACAAATCCCCCATTTGTCTTTTAATAAACACAACCGTCCGCTAACAACAGCACAGAATATCTGCCTCCTCGTTTATTTCACGTTTGTTACACACGCGCGCATACGCACTAGAAGACACGCACGCACGCACGCACGCACGCACGAAAACCTTGACCGAGGACACGGAAGAGAGCCCGAGGGCCAAGAGTCGTCTCACTCGTGGGACGAATGAAGAAGAAAGGAACATCTGAGCAGAGCCAACGCCTCCTACAGAAAGCGTGGTAGAGAGAGGTGTCCGTCCTCTCACTCACTCTTCTGGTGGAGGCGTCCGTTCCTCACCCCCCCCCCCCCTACGAAGTGGTCAACTCTCGCGCCCCCGATGTTTTCTTCCTTGTCCCTCCCTCCCTCCCTCCCCGAGGCTGCGATCAAAGCAAGAGCAACGAAAAAAAAGAACGTTAACGTTCCCAAGAGAGGGATGACGGGGAGTGTAGAGGGCAGTTGCTCTTGCTGCGAACGAAGTCAGTCCGCGTCTACGTGTCGTGTATATGTAAAATGCACAGAAAATCAACAAACGGGACACTAAAGTGGTTCTATTGCGTTGTCTTTTTTTTTCTTTTATTTTTCTTCTATTTGTCAATCAATGGAGGGTCGGGGAAGGGGTTCGTGGGTGGAGGTGGGCATCCGTGGAGTCGTCTTCTCGTTTCGCTACTAGGGATCCTGTCCGTGTGCGGACGGTCGGCGAGGACGACCACTCTTCACCGTCGTCATCACCTGCTCAGAGAGAGAGAGAGAGAAAACAAGAAAGAGAGTCAACAAGGTGTCATCGTCTTCGGGGTGGGTGGTCGGGTATCGAAAAGGAGGCAACTCCACCTACTCTTTATCTACACCTCTTTCCTTTTTTTACGCCGTTTGCAGGGGGGAGGGGGGAACAAAGCTTTTTAATGAATGTTGTGGGGTAGGAGGCGCCGTGTCAGATGACCTAGAGCAGCAGGATGAGGTTTATTTTGGGTGCATCAAAAGCACGTGAGCGCTCATCCTGGTTGCATCTAAAACGCCATCAACACTTTCAGCCTGATCACGAGCTTCGCTTTGCAATTTCATTACAATGGCAGGCGTGAAGGCGTGTCTCACGTCGTCGTTTCTTCCCAATGCGGTTATGGACCCACTGAACACGTCAAGGCACCCGAGGAGGTGAAGATGAAAGCGAAGCGTTTTAACGTTTATTGTCCTGAAAAAAGTAAAGTGCCTCGAAATCCAATAAACCCACACACGATTTAGTACGGTGTCCCCTCTCCACTACAAATAAAGAAATAAACACAATTGCATTCAGGACTGAAAAAGACGCGTTAGTTTGTTCTGTGGCAATTATTTCGTATTTGTGCTCACGATCGGAGGAGGTTAAGGGAAACTCCAGTCTCTCTCAGCTAGCCAGGAAATTCAAATGCAATAGAATAGAAGTAACGCCGCTTCAATTATGCCTCCTTATCCTATATCCATTTCTCTATTTGCTGTGGGGAATCATCACACCCTCTAGAGAAATCAGCGCTTTTAGATAAGCCAATTTTTAATATAAGCATCGATTGAAAAATGGAAGGAAAAATTCTGCGACCTGGATTCGAACCAGGAACCTCGACGCCTCTACCAATTGGGCTATCGTAGACCAAGCTGTCACAAGGTGTCTTAAAGACAACCAAGTTGTCACGGTTGAAGCCCAATGGGAGGGTTTGGATAGGAGAAATTCTCGATCTGAGAGCTAGGAGCCCGCCTCCCATTGGGCTTGCTTTAAGACCCCTTGTGACAGCTTGGCGTCGGCCACGATAGCCGAGGTTCCTGGTTCGAATCCAGGTCGCAGAATTTTTCCTTCCATTTTTCAATCGAAAAATTATTCCCTGTGTTTGAAGACAATCTCCAGTTTATAATTATAAGCATCAACTTGTTTATCTTGTAAAATTGAACTAATATTTCCTGCTTTATTTGGCATTACCTTCCTCTTCCTTTATCTGTGGGGCATTTCCACGCAGCAAATCAAGGACAAGTTGTTGCTGTTTCCCTGGACGCTTGTGGACATTTGTCGATAAGTGGATTAGGTCCTGGCCGAATCCGGCAACGGGGGGATAAAGTGCGGAGGGAGGGACAGATCGAGAGCGGAAGCTACTTACTAAGCACCACCACCACCATCATTTACAGAGCAAGGCCTCGTTACAAACACCCCCTCCTTTGCTTCCTTCCTCCCGTGGCAAAGGAGGCGTTCATTAAACCCACGGACGGCGTCGATAAAAAAAAAAAAAGCAACGAGGAGGTCGGCGATGGTTGTTGCTATCGTTTTCCCCCCACCCGACTTCTCGCATCGCAATGCATCCGCCTACCCGACTTCGTCCACCGAGGCCGCCCAGGAAAGGCAGAAAATCGGCCAGCAGGGAGGAGAGGTCCGGCAGCGACAACTCGATCGGCACCTTGGGAAAATGGAAGCGAACGTTGATCTCCTTCGAGCGTAAAAGGTGGCCATCCGAACTCACGATCAGCATCGTCGTCGTCAACAGCAACAACTGCAACGAAAAAACACATGAGACGAGAACGCTTTGCATCAACAAAAAGGACGGGCTGTTGTTGTTGTTGTTGTTGATAGACCCCCCCCCCCCTGTTTCATTATAGAAATCCAAGCAGTGAAGAAAAAGTCCCAGAACGGTCTAATAGCTCGAAAAATACACTTCTTGTCAGAAAAAGAAAAAAATACGTGTCCAATATTGTTTTGAAAGGCATCTAATGGTGCAAAATTTAGCTCCCTGCACCCCTCGTAGGAGGCAACTTGGAAATTTCAAATGGAAACCCCCCATTTTTTTATTTTTTTTTTTGCAGATTCGGGTTCTACGGAAAAAATTCCTTTAATTTTACCCCAAATTGAATTTTTTTAATCTTTTTCAGATGGCGCTATAAATGCAAAAAAGTCCACCATTTGAAATTTCAAAGTTGCTCCCAGCCCACCCCCTACGAGGGGTGCGGGAGACTAATTTTGGCACAATTAAATAGCATTCAAAAAATATTGGACATGTATTTTTCGAGATATTAGACCTTTTATGTCCACTGTCAAATCAATGAATTGTGACCAGCACCCCTTCGAGGCATGCGCATGGTACGCCCCAACAACGATTACACATTGCAAAATTTGCATAGCAGGCCCACTGTAATTGAGAAAGCTTTAAAACTGGTGCATCAACCAGCAGATGCATGAGACTCAAGATGGATTTAACGGAATGATAATACGCTATCGCAGCAAGGGTGGCACCATCTCCGAAACGGCGCGATTTGTCAACTGTTCACGGTCCGCTGTAGTGAAGAGTTGACACAAAGAGTGGACAGCAGGGACGGAAATCGTGTCCCAACGCCATCGCTGTAAAGAGCCACGAGCCATCGACCAACGGAGTGAGCGTCGTAAAACGTGACAGGAGAGCCACAGTCCATCAACAGTGGTGCCAAGAGACGTGTAACCGACATTACCGTTGAACGCCCCTGCTACGGATGGGCCTGAACAGTCGACGCATGGTTGCTGCACCCATGTTGACCAGGGGTCATCGTCGACGACGCCTAGACTTTGCACGTGAGCACCGCCATTGGACCACAGACAAGTGGGCTAAGGTCGCCTTCTCCGACGAGTCAAGGTTTTTGCTCCATAAGATTTGCTCCGTCGTGAACGCCATGAAAAGGGACTGCAGGAGGCTATTGTGGGCCGGAAACAGGCTGGTGGAGGTTGCGTGCATGTGTAGGGGATCTTCTGTTGGGAACAGTTAGGTCCACTGATTCGTCTAGAGAGCAATTTGAATGCCTGTTCCTATCTGTCAATTGTAGCGGACCAGGATGCTCACGATGTTTCCCCAATAGGATGGTGTGTTCCAGCAGGACAATGCACCCTGCCACGAGGCACGTCTCCTTCTGGATTGGTTCGAGGAACACTCTACTGACTTTCGAGTGCTCCCTTGGCCCGCTAATTCGCTGGATATCAATCCAATCGAACATCTGTGGGAGCACCTCGATGGCCATCTACGGCAGCTGGACCCTCCACTTATGTGGACAGCGCTTCAAGCGGAATGGACTGCCGCGCACTTCTTGCGTCAATGCCACGATGCCTAGCAGCAGTTATAGCGGCGAAGGGTGGCTACTCCCATTAGGCTACTAAGCGGGTGGTCAGAATTCAGTGATATGCACAGGGAGGGGGGGTGGGTGAGTGAAAAGTCTCTTAGGAAGTTAGGCAGCGGTTAAACAAGGGTGGTGTCATGTTTGACCTTTGACCTCGAATTTTGCACCTTCCAGTTTGTAACTTTGTAACCGTTACAACGGAAAAACTTCCAATAATTGTAGAGCTCAAAACGCTCATTTTAACCAAAAAAATCCAATAAAAAAAGTAAGAAAGGAGATTCTAATTAAACGCACTACAACAAAATGAAATTTCAATGCTCAAAATGCTACATCAAGTGTGGACCATGGAGTGGCATCTTGGTGGGACCTGTTTTCTACGAATAATGGGCACACAAATGATTTTGGATGGCTTCGTCTCCGACGTTTTAGACACCGCCACATCTAGTTCTAGCACGATAGGGCACCTCCACATTTTGCAGCCATTGCACGTTTCCACATCGATGGATTGATTGGCCGAGGAGTTTGAGTTCATTGGTCACTACGTTCGCCTAATTGGACACCATTTGATTTTCTTCCTTTGGGGATACATCTAGGAGAAGGTGTATGCAGGTATGCCACTGTATCCAACATCAGTAAATGATTTGAAACAACGAATTCAGCAAAGCTTATACAGACATAACACTCATCATGGGTTCTGCATTGCTGCAGAAGGACAATTCATTCATTGACAAAAGTCAACGTAGCTTTTGTTGTACTGGGTCTATTTTTAATCTTTTTTGTTCGAATCAGCGTTATTTTGAGCTGTACAATTGGAACGGTTACAAAGGTCAAAGGTCAAATTTAGCCCCTAGCTAACTTCCTATTTCTTTTGAATTTAGCAGGCTATGGGGGGTGTAACAGACTTTTGGCTTTGTCTAAATCCAGCTCTACAGGGCCCTGCTGCCAGATCGCCGACGTTGTGGACAGAGATTACCATACATAGCCCACTCTTACTATTGGCGCCTTTCACCCGGGTCTCTCGGACGCACCCACGCGGAGCCGAACACGGGGTTGTTTGGACACGCTAATCGGGACAGAGAAAGATCACGCGTAAGGTGGATGAACCAATTTTTAAATAGATCTGTACATGGAAAATTAATTGACAATTTAAATAGCGCACGCACTTGGGGGCCCACATCAATAATTGATATTGAACACTTGAATCATTCTAGGAGGTGTTGATCAGAGGAGATCACGCAACCACTGAGCCATCGAGGCCAATAAGGAAAAGTAAAGTCGTCTGCGAGACAGAGAGTAATGCCCACGCAAATGGCCAGAGAGCCCCAGTGAAAAAAAAATCCCGCTTTAAACAATGGAGTTTCCCATCCTGTATTTCTTCATCCATGACCATAGCCAAAGTAATTTTTTATGGCCTGTTGTTGCAGAAACTTTACTCTGCATTGTAGGACATGACATACTTTGTTGGTCCGCGCATATCAAGCAAAATATTATTTTTCCCCTTTCCCCTTTGGGCCAACCTGACACTCGGCACTTGTAAACCTAATCTTGAACCTAACGAACATCTCGTGCAAGTAAGAGCTCAAAAGGAAAAGTGGTTCAAAAGTTTTAAGAACATTTACAGACGCACCCTGAATTTTTATATAGACCTTTCCAATGAAACCGAAACTGGAGTAACTGCGCAGAAGCAAGACAGCAAAAAACAAACTTGCGTTTCCTCCCTTGAAATGTGCAAACACTGGCTAAGGTGAAAAACCCTGACCGGTGAGAGAATGATGACGTAATTTCTCACTGGGCTAACCGTCTTTTTCTCGGTGAGGACGGTGAGACTAACCGGTTAGGCCTAGCAGCACTAACTGGCGTTTCTGACCGCGTTAAAATGACGTCACAGTTTTCTCACCGGGATTTCTGACCGACCAAACGCTAACTCTTCTCACCGGTGACAGTTTTTGACCTTAGCCATGTTATCAGGACGTTTCCGTTATCAGGCCTTCTGTCCAGGAAGTGTTGGCCTGTCCTTCTCGTTGGGTAGGACTGTGTCTGAGCGGGAAAAGGTCTGGCAGAGATTCCGGCCCAGCATCGGTGCGAGACGCAAAGAAAAAAAGAAAATTTATAAAACCTCCGGGTCCCTTTCGTGGACGGGCCGTTCAAAAAACAAAACAAGGCGAGTGATCCGAGCGTCAATTTGCGAAAGGATCAAAAAGAGGTCAACTTCATTCCGTTCATGGAGGAAGACTCTTCCGATCGCAAGGATACGCATTTCCTCCCCCTCTCCCTCCTCTTTTCACCGTTGTCAAACGGGGTTTGGGTTCTTGCAGGGCGAGCGAATCCCACCGACAATAGGAGCCATTTTCACCCCCCGCCCCTCCCTGCATCTGTTTCAGTCTAGGCCAATTTACATTCGCTGCTAGACTTCAGTCTGCTCTCGTCCATACAAACTGGAGATGGAAGCAGGCACGGGACCACAGTGCATCCCAAGGATCGACACCTTATTGAAGGGCAAAAAGGATGTAATCCACGGCAACAAGTTCTTAGTAAATGTAATAATCCATTTCAACCAGTAACAATTGCCCAAGTCAACTGCAATCCCAGTAAAGCAAAACATCAACCATACATCAAAATATAACATCACCGTGGGTTACGTCCTTATTGCCCCGAGCCAGCCCTTCAATTCTTGTGCAAACCGAAGAAGACCATCTATGGAAATTTAATTAATTAATTAATTAATTAATTAGTGATTTTCTTGAATCATTCGTTATTAAATTAGGAAATGGGCTAGATTCAAAATACAAATTAGCTGGATAAAATTGAGTTTTCCACCACAATTACACTCCCTCCCTCCCTCCCTCCCGCCCAGTGTCGTTCACTCACCGTCCAAATGCAGTGGCGAGCATTCATCGTCGTGGGTCTTCGATGCGTTGCGTGCCTCTCTTTGCGCGTCTGCTTTTATTTTGTCACGCCTCCCAATCGAAGTCATTCACTCGTCCAGAGTGTTGAGCAACAAAATAAAAAGGGAAGGGGGCAGGGTTGAGGTCTCCGTCGCTTCTTACAATTATTCGAAAAAGATGCACGTCTCTCTCTCTCTCTCTCCTTTTATCTTGTCCCCCTTCCGACAGAATCATCCAATTTTGTATGCAATGGGTGCACGTCCGTGATTCTCAAAGGCCACCTCTCGAACAGTTATTGTACTCTTACAAAACCACAGACAGTGTTTGGGTGTTGAACGTCAGCAGGAGCTAGCTCTTCCGGAAAAGAAAAGGTCGGGAGACTTGCGCAAGAACGAAACAAGTTAAGGACATCGCACGAGAAAATAAAGCACAATGAGGGAAGATGGGGGTTCAACGAACACAAAAAAATGAATAAATCGCCCCCCCCCCCCCCCATCCACCTCGCGGTAAAAACAAAAGTGCAGGATCAGAAACAAAACCATCGAACGTGATTAGGAACACAAGCCCCCTCTTTCCCATCGGAATAAGCTCATCCAGGCGACTTAGCACAGCCTCCCCACCCAGAGTCGCTAAATTCGACGAACCCCTTGCTGCTCTTTCAAATGTTTCGCGCTCTTTTGTTCGTTTCCGCGTGGAAGAACACAAACATTTCTCCATTTCCCTCCTGACAAGAATTACTTGCTTTGACCAATGTCGCACATTCCACCTTTTGAAACGTGTTTTAGCCAGAGATACGAGTTGAATAGATGTAAACCAATACATGTTTTCTTCTGTTTCCCCTCCTCGCCCCAACCCCCACCCTTTTGTATACACGTTTCCGTCACGAGCCAAATCTCCAGGCGGACTGCGAAAGTTTCAAAATATGCCAGCCACTTGACGCTTCATCCCCACCACTCGGACGGAGGTGCAAACTAAAAGCCGTCCACCACGCTCCATTTCAATAAATTCATTTTAAGATTGGATTAGAGATGGATGGATGGATGGATGGATGGATGGATGGATGGCTTGCTCCCTTACGTTGAGTGGTATTTAAATAAAACAATGCTGACAAGTTTCATTAAAATAAATACAAGCTCCCCCTCCCCTCTCCCCCGTGCTTACTGTGTGTTGATAAGAAGGGAGGACCGCAAACGGTTAACACTTTGAAAAGAGACGTTTTATTGACGAATAAAGTGAATACATAGAGACGCACGTCGTTGATGAAGCACTCCATTGAGTTCTTGACGTGCATAAAACGAACATATCAACAACAGCAACAGCAGTAGCCTAAAGAAGGAGAAGAAGATGAGGAGCGTATCAGGAGGCAGGGTGCTGTTGATGGAGGAAAAGTCCAAAAGGAGGAGAGCAAAGGTCGTCATCCGGAGAAGGCGTCAGTCGTAGTTTCACTGAAAAGACGATTGAAAAGAGGCCCCATCAGTTCCAAAAAAAAAAAAATGGTCTGCAAGGTTTGCTGCATCCGTTCAATTCAAAAGAAAAAACTCACCGTCGTCGTTCTTAGCCAAACTTTTTGAATCCACCACCGCCGAATTTGTGCCCACCGCCGAAGCCACCGCCGTAGCCACCGCCGTAGCCACCGTAGCCGCCGCCGTAGCCACCGTAGCCGCCCTTCTTGATGGCCATCGCCGTCGCCACCAAAACGGCTACCAACACTAACAACACCTACAGACGAGAGACAAGAAGACGGTTTAAGTGCAATAATAAGAATAATAATAATAATACTAACCACACACACATCGTCTTCATGCGAAAACCAGCTCTTTTGCTTGTTACAGACGCGAGCGTCCTTACTACAAACAAGGCAGGCATTCCAACTCTCGTTCTTTAAACAACGCAATCAACACTCACTCATAATGAAAACGAAATCAAAGGAGCGGCATACGTTACCAGGTATTTGCTGATCATCCTCTCGAAAGAAAAGCTGCCCAGGAGAGTTTAGAGTCCAACAAAATCGATCGAATTGACTAGTACATGCCTCCAATCTCCCTGTATATATACACACACGATATACATATTCAACACGCCCCCATCCCGTGCGTTTCACTCGTTAAATCCAGTGGTCGACCGGCCCAAACCGAACGCGCTCTTTTTCCATCTGATTTTCTAGGAATCGCCAGAGTACCAAAAATCCCGCTTCCGTGCCCCCCACCACCGCAAACAGGGCGTCCTTGCGGAAACAGGCCGCCCTCTCAAGGCCTCCACCCTTCCTTGACCATCAAAGCATCATCATGAACGACGAAGATATCTAGAAAACGGTCGACAAGTGGAATCAGAGAGAGAGAGAGAGAGAGAGAGAGAGAGAGAGAGAGAATAAGCAGCCACGAGTTTTTATGGTTTCCTAGAAAATATCGCAACAACCACCACCTCCACCATCCACCCCGTATTATGAAAAGAAGAATGAAAGAAAATTGCCGGGAGACTATCAGAGAGGGCATTTGTCATTGATAACTCTTTACGTCATAAAAAGAACTCTTTTCGACGGACGCCTCTCTAAAGACCCCCTCCCCTCAACTTTCGATACAATGCAGAAGCTCGTTTTCTAACGACATCAACTTCATATTTCACTACAGAAAAATTAAGCTTCTCATTCCATGTTCGCCCCCCCCCCCCCCCGTTGGAAACTCTTCTGCACTCCCTCTACGGGTGGGGTTTTTCTCCCCAACCTCCTCCTCCTCCTCCTCCATCAAGTTCAAAGTTGTGTTCATTCTAGTTCATTCCTTAAAAGAGAGTACTTGTAGCCCCTCCCCCACCCCCTTGCTATAACTAATTATGTTTCCACTAGAAGAACAGGGCCAGCGCCGTGAAGATGTAAGAGACGAAAGAGAGGAAAAGGCTGCAGCCAGTGTTGTTCCTTTGCACCTGAAAGTGGTCAATATAGATAGTCCCTCCAAAACGTAATAGATTTCGCAATAAAAAAAAAGTAATAGCTTTTGGGAGACAGTTCTATTTTTATTGGAAAATTACGAAGGAATTATCAGAGTGTGAACATGAATTTATTTAAAATAAAAGGAAGCCATGAATGCAGAATAAGTTGAATTGTTTCCATGGCCTGTATGAGAGCGCAAAGTTTTAGTGGCGTTGTTTTTGGAACTTTGTAATTAAAACATGTGCTTGATACATGTAGGAACAATTGTTTGGTGAATACACAGCACTGCACGTGGAAGCAAGCTTATTTCTAAGTATAAGCTCTGTTTCTAGAAGATGGAATTGAGCCTTCACACATTGTTTTCGTTCTTTACGGCAAGCGTCTCGATCAAAAACCTTTCAGGGTCATTTTCAAAAGTGTGCGCCACTCTGCCGAATTCTTATATGCGAGGGTGAGCCAAATGAAAACCGCAAAATTATAATTAAGATTGCAAATTTCGCCCCACAGTGTCGTAATTGCACGGGATCCGTTAAAAATGAGTTGTAGAAATATCCGGTAGGTGGCAGGAAAGTAGAGACGAGCAAACAACGTCCCAGTGGCCGCCCCACTTCAAACATGCACCAAAGAAGAACAGCGTTCAGTTATCCAATTTTTGAGTATTGATGTTTATGAATGGAGTGTGAAGTTCAGAAATGGTGTGACATCATTATCAGGCAGAACGAGTTGTGACGCCAGAGAATATTTGTGCAACAGCTGAAGCCTTAGTGTTGGAAAATCGTCAAGTAACGAACGATTGATGAAACTGCAGAATTGTTAGATATTAGTCAGGGTTCAGCCCACCACATCATTTCAACAGGTTTCACACTTTCACCACTCAAAAATCGGATAAGTGAATGCTGCTGTTCTTTGGTGCTGTGACGTTGCTTGCTTGTCTCTACTTTCCCGCCACCTACCGGAAATTTCTACAAATCATGTTTAACGGATCTGCAGAATTAAAACATCGTGGGGCGCAATTTGGAATTTTAATTACAATTCTGCGGTTTTTCATTTGCCTCACCCTCCCTCGTATCATCATTATCTGTTATAATGGCAAGGGAACTAAACTGTTAATATTTCCTGAAACAGCTATTTTTGGTTCTAATCTAGATAGTGAACTCATTCAGAATTTTGCGGTTAAATGGGAACCCTATTTGAATTTGCTTGCACTAAATGAAGCACGGACCATTAACAGGATAGTGCGCCATCTAATGAATGGGATGCGTCACTCGATTTCAAAGTTTGACTTCCTTCCCAATTTTTTAACCGCACTAACAATGACGTCAACTGGGAAAACGGTGTCTTTTTCCCCCCGTTGAGAATTACTGGCCACTGCTGACCTCGATCACTATTATTGAGATGCCAGGCAGTGTTCAATCAAAACTATATTAATAAATTAGGACGGTTTGAATTTGAAAAAAAGGAGGAGGAGGATCTTCGAAAGGAACTATAAAGAAGAAAGAGGAGGAGAGATGAAAGAAACGAAAAGTGTAATACATTAGGAAGAACAAAAAGAATTGCCATGTAAAGAGTGGGACAACACCCGAATAGACAACCGAAGAACAGTGCTACATTCTCCGAAGCTCTGTCCACGGCAACCCCGAGGGCGTGGAGGAGGGTTAACGTCATTTCATTGTCGACTAGGTGAATTTATTCCCATGCTCAAAAGCCGTTGATCACACCTGTCCATGTTCGACGTCTTTAAAATGGCGCCACCATCACCGTTGGAAGAGGATTTTATGGAAAGATGAGTCACGCTAAAGCTAAGCTAACCTAATCTAACCTAACCACAAATTGATAAAAGACCTAACTCCAAACGAAAATTGTTCGGGCGTCTATATACAGGATGTGCCTCATGGGATAAATATCTAGGATGTACATAAAGTCCTGTGGGACTATCAAAAACTTTAAAACTTATCACTACTTGCAGTACGGTCCCCCCCCCCCTACACCCCCACCATTACAAACAACACTTGGTGGAGCCTTGTGTGGCTCGAGAAATGTGCACCCGATAATCCAACTCCCTCCATGAAAGTCTGAAAGTCGCTTGCTCACTTCTCCTCCTCAGTTCCAAAACATCTTTTGGAAGAGCCTGGTGTAAGTCCCCCCTCTTCCAGACTGAGAGGGAGAATGAACTTCCACTAGTATACCCCACTGGTAATGTTATAAATGATGCCAAGAAAAAGGACGTGATATTCTTCAGCTACCGCATTGCATAGTTTTTACAAAAATATTAAGATCATCGGTGGGGAGCTACTGATTGATTGAGCTACTAATCGCTTAAGAAATTATTTTTAAAGTTCAATTTAGTTTAACTTTACTGTGATTATTATTTTCACTTATTTTGTTCCAAATATTTGAAGCAGTAACAAAATTAAATGAACTAAAAATGGACTAACCAACATTTCCAATTTCTTTCCCTTTAGCTACAATCAATTCAGATGAAAACATCCAAAAATAAAATTTCTTATGCGTTAGACAATTTTCGCAAAATTTTCAAATCTACCTACATGTACTTATTATCTAGCATTTATTCTAAAGCGGGTTACAATTAGGGGTCGTCCACAAATTACGTCATCCATCCAAGGGGGATATCGCGGAATGACAAGGGGTTGGGGGATTCTGCCCAAAATGACAGTAATCACTAATCAATTTTAACTAATTTAAGTAAACGTAAATTTATAATTTTGAGACGCAACCAATCCAGTTTCAAAGGGGAAGTGCAGGGAATTAATTACATGAACCACACATGAAAGAGATATCATTCATCAAGGGAACTGCACGGACATGTAATCATGGATTTGGTTGAAATGTTAGGAGGTCAATCTACAACATGAACATACCTTCTGTGTAAAAGGATTTGACTCGATGGCCTTTCGTTTTGGAGAGAACAAAACTAAACTATTGTAAGGCAAATGGGAAGCAAGATCTACAACTTGCCAGCAGTAGCGCAGTGGTTAACAGTAAAAAGAAACTAGTATAAAGATCTATTCGCACTATCGGCGGTCTATGCACAAGAGTCATCGCCAATGAACCATCCGTGAGAATAATGTACAACGCATTTTGCATTTTTTTGACCTGTAACGAATGTTATTATGCAAAGTGCAAACAAATAATAATAATAATAATGGCGAAAAACACTAAAAAAAAAATGAAAAGAAACTTCAATACTACAAGAATCGAATCCGCAGAACCTGACGTTAACCCCATTCTTCCCACTTGGCTTATCTGGAACTACAATAATAAACGTAAAATATTTTATTTATTTTTTCTCAGAAACGAAAGACCATTGAGTGAAATCCTTTTACAGAGAAGAAGGCAGATTAATGTTGTAAATAGACCTCCTAAAATTTCAACCAAATAGGTGATTGCATGTCCGTCGTTAGATTGAATTATTCCATGTTGCACAATGAATTATCCGGGTTCAAATTTTCAACAGACTAGATTTTTATTTTTAATGTGCGCTTCGGTTTTAAACCATCTTCAGTTCAAACTTACAAGATTTAAAATGTGAGCAATTTATAATCCCATGAGTGGAGGAGAGTGAATTTCTAACAACTAAGCATAAACAAACCGATTAACTAGTGCCCTCTTAATTAACAAATTGTTAGCCAATCATTAATATGCCATGTTAACAAACCAATAGGCAAACGATTACATATAGGGATGGATTTAATGACATCTATCTACTCCTTTTATTAGCATAAAAGCTACTTCTAAGAATGCGCTCTTGGTCTGTACGTTTATCCGTCTGCCGTTTGCACGATAACTTGAAAACGGAGTAACTTTTTCAAATTCTCTTTTCAGAAATATGACCATCAAAGTCTTAGCTCGGCCGTATCGACTTTTCAGAATTTTTCGTGGACCCCTTCGAGCCGAATTCACGTGCTAAAACAGTGAGTGTAAAGAATTCTAAGATACTGGCATGTCCTATAACGATCGATTTGTCAAGAAGGAATCTATTGTTATTTTCTGTTCATCTTTTAAGCATTATTGACATCGGCGCGCGCACGTGAAATCGCTTTGTCGACGCACGGTTGCTCAAGTGCTCATAATCTATAGGGAGTGCAAGTGACTACGTCACAGCTGATGTCATTTGCGCGATGAACGGGCCGAGAGCCTAGGAAATGGGATCGCTGGTTCCAAACATTGTACAGTACGTACTAGTAACGTTGAAACGGGCGGCCAGTAAAAATGACATCTCTTAAATTATTATGTTAATTTGTGTAATTTATATTATTATTATTATTAAGACATTTAATCCCATTATATAATTTATACATTAATATTAGAACGCTTTTTAATCACTTTTAATCACTTAGCAAAAGAATGCCATCGTTCGCGGATCTTTCTTTCTTTGGGAAAACGATAGATGTCTAAATCGCTGTTTTGGCTCCTTCTTGAGCAGTGAGGAACTAAACAATTTCACATCTTAAATGTGTTATAAACACTGGGCTTATACAAAACGATTTTATTCCATCCCTACGTTGGCACCATGTTAAATCCCGAAGCGAGAAGACTTGTTTGGAACCAAATCGAGTCACGTGACTGAAGAAGACTTTCTTTTTTTCCCCGAGGTATGTATGCCTTCCTGACTCGGTGGCGGAAATGCATCGAAAAGATGTAGTCTACATTAAAAAATAGTGTACCAACTCTGTCTGTAATAAAGGAGCTGTAAAAAAATATTTCCGGTTTTCATTTGACTGACCCTCGTAAGTAGAATAAGAATGGAGCTACTTATTGGTTTTATAATGTCAGTCCGTCCCCTTTATAATTTCTACATTTTTTTGAGGTAGAAGGTTGAAATTCGGAATGTAGCTTCCTATGGGCATGTCCATCTGCACTATTTAGTTTGGTTTTGACTGGTATACGGGGGTCGGATTCAGAGAGGGCAACATATCTATGTGGTATTTAGGTACGTAAAGGCGTAAAATTCAGTATCCAGATTCTTCTAGGAAAGATCTACATTTCTATGAAGTTTAGGCCCAATGGTTCCAGTGGGATCGGATTTGCAGGGGTGGCAGTCACTTGGTCCTTAGAACTATGGCAATATATGGCATGTGATAAATCAATCATACGTTCGGAAATGATGAGAAAGGAAAGAAGATACGAGGTTTTTACATTTGTTACATATTACGTTCGAGAAAATCAATTTATTGATTAAAAAAAAACTTGGGGAGAGGTAAAAAGTGCAGATAAAAGGATAAAAATAGATGACTTGCCTTATTCTACTCGCGAGGCGGGGGTGGGGGGGAGTTTAATTTCTTTTTGATAAACGTATAAATGTATTTCTGCTTCACTGCTAAAGCTCCTCCTTGGAATGTTTACAAGATTTTATTTATAGTATAACTTTACCCACTTTGGGAAAAATATAAATATAGACGAATAAAAGCATAAGATGAAAAACAAAACAAGTATTAACTGATAAACCAGAGGGAAAAGAGGACACCTAACAATTATTTGGAATAACGAACACACCAGTCAAATCCCATTCATCGCAGTGACCAGTTTCCAAATTTGTTTGTCTCATTAAGCTATCCCAATTGCATGTAAAAAGTATAGACTACTCCCATATGATGGATGCATATTGTCCAAGTGTGCAGGAAAATTTGACGCCAAATCTGTGGTCTTTATTTCCCTTCTGTCAAGCGCATAAAACCTCTAAATGGCAAGACCTCTAAATTGAATGCTCCTTTGCAGTCGTAGATGTTATTACCTGCAAACAAGGAGAAGAGATAATGTTATTATCTGATAACAAGAAGACTTACAGTCATCTATTGAAGATAATGATTTTTTTTGTGTCTTAGCGAATAGGATATTTTTGACGTGTTCGTTCCTGAAGCAGCCTCAAAAAATACGTCCTTAGATGTGGACATTTCGTCTGACATTTCCGATGAAGAAGTACAGCGTCCTCCCAATTAGAAGCCAAGACTCTAATGTCTCAATGGAGGACGCTTAGGTCTTTATTATTGTGACAAGACATTGAGCGTGTAAGGAGACCAAAGCATTTTGCCACCAACTACCTTGCCATGGTGGATTAAAGATGTGAATTTCAATAAATGGTGGCATTATTTTTATTTATTACCCCGATACATCTTGGTTAATAGAATTTGTCACTTTTCGTGTTAGGATTACATATGAACGAGGGGGAGGAAGGGTTTACAAAAATATGACGTGCTGACATGGGAGGGGGATATAAAATTATTTGGAAAAAGGATGACGTAATTTGTGGACGACCCCTTAGGGTTTGCGTGCGGAAAATAGGCGGATGCGGAGTCCGCAACGCGTAGAGAGGGTTTCCGCAAACGCGGTCATTTCACAAAAAAATAAAAACGCGCGTATTCCGTCCCGCAACAGATTGCGGGAGGACTTCTCATATCGAGATATTTGGCGAATACACGCACGCAGGAGCCAATCAGAATCGGATTAGCTTTGCACAATAATCCTGGGAATTTGAGCACCTGTAATCGGCTACACTTCTGCGTTCATTGCTCAAGCACTGATGAATGGTAATGATAACATTTTCCCCGATGAATGAAACATCTACAGGGTGGATCTGAAACCCAGGAAAGGTTGTATGGATGATTCTAAGCAAAAAAAAAGTTCATATGAACATGGGTCCGAATTTGATCGATAACTGAGATATGAACAGAAATAAAAATGCCGCCACTAAGATCGACAGATTAATAACTCACTTTCTAAAACACCTAGAGTACATAAAACTGTGTATACTGTTAAAATTTGAACGAATTCTGACGAGGTTTTTTTTTTTTTTTTTTTTTTTTTTTTTTAATTTACGCGCACAACATCGTAACACGTGCTCACAAGTGAGTACAAACCACCTCTTGTTACGATGTTGACTACGTAACTCGGAAATTACTCGTTGGAATTCGATCAAATTTTAATGGTATACACAATTTTATGTACCCTATTATTCTACTAGATTTCATTATCCTACATTTTGAAGGAAATAAATTATTAGCTTGTTGATCTTGGTGGCGGCATTTTTATTTGTGTTCATATCTCGGTTATCGTTCAAATTCGAACCCATGTTCATGTCAACTTTTTTTGCTTAGAATCATCCATACTACCTCCCCTAAAAGTTTGTGACAGGGTTTCAGCTACACCCTGTATATTTACAAATATTCGATGTTTCAATGAAATACCGAGTCAAATATCCATGATTCATTTAATCATCTAAATTTATTTTAAAGCAATCGTTGGCCTAATTTGCGAATCTTGTAATTTATACTGAATAACTTATACTACACAAAACATTGATATTTTAAAACACCACGAAGAAATAGCAATCCTCAACGAATTGCCTGAAACATCGACCACGTCAAAATTCCATCGATTATATCGGGTGAGTTTTTCAAAAGTGGCCCGGCGCGAAATACTGCGCAGTAAGTTTTCAAATGACTTGTCATTCATGTGATATTGCGCAGTCGAGAGAGTGCCATTGGTGTGCATGGTGCGAAGTGGTGAAAATGGTGATATCTTTGCAACAACTATACATGGAATGCAACGGGATCAATACTGAATGCAAAGAAAGAAAAATCTTTCATTGAAAATTCGATTCAAATTGATAATAATGAGAAAGAAAATAAGATGAAATAAAAAAAAAAAAAGGTGGGAAACTAAAATGAAAAAAAAATTAATTTAGGAAAATCAAGATAAATTAGGAGCGTATCTTGTTCATAAAAAGTCGGTTATTTATTTTATTTTTTTTAATCTAAAAGTCTATTTTTTTTATTAATTTATTTCGTGAGAAATATTTTTTAAACGATTTTAAATATTTTGCTGTCATTTGCAAATTTTATTATTACTCGATCTAGTTTTACCCTGAAGTTTGATTGGTAAGAAAGAAGAGTATCACCAATTAATTAATGACGTGAATAAAGAGTTTCAGGGATGAGGATTTTTACCTCTACCGTAGCCACCTTTACATATGCGGTGACCTTGTACGCCTGCCTCTACTTTGGGTCGTCGCTATCTCACGTCATTTTTTCGCTTTTGGCGACAGAGAAAAGTGGAAAGAAATTGAGGAAAAAGTGAATTCTCTGTGCGGAACCACTGGTGGTGGTTTCTTGAATGATAAAGTGGAAAAGTGGCTGTTCTTCGTACGAATATATTCTGATGAGCATGGATATGAATTATGTTTCTAAAGAAACAAGTTATTTCTTTACTCTGTCGTATAAATCCCCTTCCCTACTCCCTGTATAAACCGAGGCCTTCGAGATTAACACAACCTTGTCCTGAAGAGTCATTCCTGAGGAGACAGTCAATTGATTCCAGTTATTACCGCCTTCCTCCATTCATAGATGGCGTTGCGTTGCCGAGGCTCGTGCTTTCCTTCCGGGCAGGCGTATTTCGAAAGTATTTCGATTCTGCTGGCAGACCGCTACCTTTTCTAGGTGAAAACGAGCGTAAAGAGATAATCTGATTAGAAGTTACTTATACAGGTAGACGGGAAGCTTGCTTGCTTTTTTTTCCCCCCCCAGTTTCCCTATGGAGTGAAATGAAATTTACCTGTTGTCTTAAGTTTTACCAGGGATGGATGAAGGGAGTGTGGGTATACGAGTAGAAGAGTCTTCTTCGTATATGTACCCTTGTTGCTAATAAAAGGGGGAGGCTGTGGGCTAGGAGTTGTACATGGGTAGCAGTCATCAATTCCTCATTTTCGTAATTTATAAGTTTGTTTTTTTTTTTCTTACTTAATGATAAGTAGAATTGTTGTAAGGTGAGTACTATGGAGCAATACTACAGAAAAATAAAGTTTCTTTATATGATGTATCGTGACGAGGAGCCAAGAGCAGCCAAGCCAGTGTTCTCCCCAGGCTCTTTTGAAGGGGCACGCTGGCTTAGCTGTGGTGACCGCCTCTTAATAAACGAAAAAGTTAATAACCACTCGTGTTTTGTTGGTTTTTAGTTTTGGTTTTTTCTCCCCAGCTAGTTCTTTTTCTGCCTGCTCGATACAATTTTCTGGGGAGAACGCCGAAGAGGACAAAAAACCAACAAACAAAAAGAACTGCAAACTAGCGCTCCTCTTAAACTAGTTATTTGCAGCCGTTGCAGTGAGTGAGTGCGTGCATTGCAATGTAATCCAAATGTCGAATGCTATTGCTTAACTGCTGGACTCCTGCCGTTTGTTTGTATTTCAGGGTCAAAAAGCGTAGAAGAAAACCTAAACGATTGTTAAGGCAATTCTTTATTTGTCGCTGGAGGCTATGTCCGTCAGACCAATCGATACCCAACAGAATCTTGACCCAATATTGACAAAGTCTTAAGAGTGGTACAAAAAGCAATAGTTTAGTACAAAAAGAAACTAAACTTAGCAATATAGAAACTTACACTGTTTTTACGGATATCGCTAAAGCATTTGATTCTGTCCCTCATGAGGTGCTGGTATCAACGGCCGTCAAGTTTGGCTTGGGGGGCAACATCGGAGACTGGCTATTCGATTTCTTTGTGGATAGGAGACAAGTTACTTGCGTCGATCACGTCGACTCTCGTATGGGCTTTGTGAAAAGCGGGGTGCCTCAAGGTTCACCATTGGCCCCAATTTTGTTTGCGCTGGTGATGGCTATTGCCATTGATGGTATACACAACGAAGTTCTTTTATTCGCGGACGACCTTAAGTTATTTGGGGTGGATCCTGTGAGCATTCAGAACGATCTTGATAGATTGGTTGGTAACCTTCAGAATTTGGGTTTAAAGTTCAACATTGATAAATGTAAAATAATGAAGATTGGGTCTGTTGACGAAACCCGTTTTACAGTTTCTAATCAACAACTGGAGGAGGTTACCCTTTTTAGGGATTTAGGGGTCATACAATCTGCAGACCGTAAGGTCTGTCTGCAGTGTAGGAGTGCAGCTTCTCAGGCCAACCAAGCTTTGGGTCGTATTAAGAAGTCCTTTATTATAAGAAGTGGGAATACGCTTCGTGACTTGTATAAAATTTATATAAGGCCACATTTGGAATATAGTGCGAGCGCTTGGTGCCCGTATCTTGAGAAAGATAAACTAACAATTGAAGCCATTTGCAGAAGAGCTACTAGAATGTTATATTCAGACAACAGGGTGGATTATAATTATCGGGATTATGAAACCCGTCTACATGAATTGAGGCTTTTAAAGCAAAGGGACCGCCGTATTAGGGCGGATTTGATTTTTACATACAGACTATTTACACATAAAGTTGATCTGGATTATGATATTTTTTTTAAATTAAAGGATAAACCTAGACCAGGGGATCATAGGTTTTCAATTTATAAAGAAAGACCGCATAACGATTTTGAAAAGTATTCTTATTGTTTTAGAATAGTAAATATTTGGAATAGTCTTCCTTCCGAGGTGATTGAGTCCCCTAGTGTCGATGTTTTTAAAAGTCGGTTAGATCAATATAAGCAGTGGTGAGCTGATGGAGTTATATAATGTAATCGACTGTATGATTTTATGGATATTGGATTGTGCTTTTGTTTGCACTTAATAATTTTTACTTTACTTTACTTTACTTAGCAATTTGCGTTAATTGTTTAGTTCGATATCAAAATCAAACTGCGCACGATGCTGGAATGAAGGCAAAAATTGGGTAATGACTGCATGCATAATATATAGCTTAGTCAAATTCTTCGTATACATTACAATTTATCCATCCTCAAATAAGTATTTCGAAAAGAGTAATTTGCATTGTGCACAGAAGAATTTGTCTGATACACTTTTAAGTTTATTTCTCAATTATGACACCAAAACATGTTTATAATCTTACATCAAAATTTTATTGAAAATTTTCAACATGTGCTCCATCTACATCCCTGCAAATTTCAAATTTATCCTTTTAGGGTTGGAAAATGGAATTTGAAGCACTTTAGGAGTTATCCTCTGCACTGCTAACAAAATGTATAAACGTTGCTTTATTTAAACATGTTTTAATGTGATAAACATAAAAAAGCAAGTTTTTTTTTTTAATTATCTAATTTCACTGAAATATCCAGTTAATTCTAGGACACTTTGTATTACGTATGCATTACATGTATATCACTAAGCAGTTGTGCATAAAGCATTCTGCACCCATGTACAAGTATTTTTGTTACCATCCATGCTGATACCTATGGTTTTCCCTAACTACTCGATTAGGCCTGCTGTCTAATAGCCATGTATTTTTAGCAGAAGTTATCGACTGTTTGTTGTATTCATATCCACGTTGTGCATCAAGTGAAATTATTGATGTGAGAACATCTCAACAAAAGAGCGTCAGAAGTATAGATCTATGCTAAACATTTAATGTAATTATAATAAATATAATTATAATAACAAGACATCATTTATCTCCATTACTTGTTGTTTCCTTAATTTTTGCTTTGTGCACATTTACCTTGAATTAAATATCATCGAGGCTTTAATCTATACAACTTTAAAAATGTACTATTTTTAAATATGACATTAACATTGTTTATGTACTGCAGTTGATATCAAATGCTTTCATTACAGAACTAGAAAAACACAGCACAAATTAACAATTTCTATTATCCGTCTGTTTCTCATGTTCCTCACCTGACTCTCCCAGACCGTTGAGTCTCTTCTCTTATCACAATTGAAAAAATAATTAGACTGCCTTATGTCTTTTCATCACACATCCTGACTGCTTAGGTTTCCCGTATTTCCGGGGAAGGGATGGGGTGCAGTAAAAAAAAAAAAAAAGCCCAAAACCCCGTATCTCGTCATTTATTTGAAGTCACGGCCATGGTCCATGTGAGACACGGCCATGGTAGCTTAATGGTTCACTTTACATCAAGACTGCATTGCAAAATTGGATTTGGAGTTAAAAGTCCTTCCCCCCCTGTTTATAGGAAAGTGAAAGTAAAAAATGTAGGGAAAAATAGGTATAAGAGATGATAGAAAACATTTTTAAAAACCCTGTATGGTCTAACTGCCTGAAGAAAACGATGACAGAAATGATATAACAGCAGGAATAGATGAGAAGGTAGCAGATTATGTATGGTATTTGCTTGACTACTGTTATGGCAGTTTCGTCTCGATGAAAAACAGGGTAGTATTGTGTGCCTATGCACGTGGAAAATTCATTGAGGTTTTTATCATTAATGAATTTATATTATAAAATAAGTTTCTGATGCCTATGATGATCTCATGATTGCTTAACTAAAGGAAGCAGAGTATAACTGCATGTGCATTGAGAGAAATCTCTACCGAGCTAAAATGCATTTTGACTCTGAGATTTGATGCTTTTTAATCTTCAGTGATTGCTTAAATTTAGTTTATATATGTATCAGTTGGTGCTATTGGAAAAACTGCACCTTTATAGCCTCTTTCACCCTTCTAGCAGATGTTGTCAATCTAGTCTTCGTAACAAAGTGCCTGGCCCATCTGCCAAATGTGTCAGTTTTCTAGGGTAAAGGTGGTCTTCTGTTCTAATAGAGCAGATGCTATGGTCTTGTCCTATCTTGGAACAGTTGGTTACCTTTTCAGGAGGTTTTTGAATTGATATCTTTCGAGCTATATTGCCAAGGTATTCTCAAAGAAAGTCATGAAAAGATAAAACGGTACAAGAGCAAATTGAAGGAAATGCCTTTCAACAATGATCTTTTAGTATGGAAAACAATTTACTTTGTTTTTCTCTTGCACTTCATTGATTATCCATTGTCTCTAGGTTATGTTGTATTTTTAAGGTAAAAGCAGATTGAATCTAGTGTTAAGTGACAATAGGCAGCATCTCATTAACCCATTAGGCCCTGTTATTTCAAATTTATGAAATATACGGTTGGGCAAAGAGCAAGATTAATCATACGTTAATCATAATGGCCTATTTAAAACGTTCACCATTTATAATAGGAAGTGGAAATTCCTCTATTGACTGAAAGTTTTTTTGCCTCCGTCAAAAATGCAGTTTCTATTTAAACCAGTAATGTCAAGACCAGCCATTATAAGCTCACATCAAATATATATTTTTACTTGCATCAGGTTCCATAATGAACATCCAGTGAGCATCTGACTGGGGGTGACTGGCAGTGGCCTGGTTGTCTCGTCGATCAGCGAGCCGATCGATGGAGTTAAGCAGCTTCAGGCACGGGTAGCTGCTGGCTGGAAGACAGCCAGTGGTTTGAGGACCACTGCTGGGTGGGGCAGCTGTTGGGGAACTTTAGTCTGACCCATTTGCTGAGCGACCAGTGCTGGATGTCCAGCAGCTGGTGATGTTCATCATGAACCCCCCTTGCTTCGGAGGGCACATTAAGCCGTCGGTCTCGTAGCAGCCGTTAGTTACTGGGATGGCGCAAAACTCCCTCGAAGGAGTAAGTGCCGCAGATTATCATTCTGTGATAATCTACCCTCTGTACAAGATAATAAAAATAAGCATCTGACTGTTTATTAAGTTTATCTTTTTTTTTTTTTTTTTTATATGTTTTGGGCTATGCTTTTGGGAAGTTATCTTATGGTGATCTTCCTTGAATTGAATGGCTCTTAAAAAGAAAGAAAGAAAGAATAGTTTCATTCTTCAAGGATGGTTTTGCCAGTAACTATAAAATAGGCAGTTATCTCAATTGAGTAGAACGATTTCAAAACTTAAATGTTGCTCAGCGCACTTAAAACATAAAATATATTTACTTTTTTAAGATTTTTATCAAAGAAGAGGAAAGCGGAATAATGATAATATTAACAATAACAATAATAATAATGTAACAACAGGGGGGGAAAACCTCCAGATGTCAAACTGGAAGATCTACCCGATGTTGTCCTCCAACAGGCCAAAAGCCCAAAACGGGGTTAATAGGAAACATTTAAAAGAAAATATAATAGTTAAAAAAAAAACGATAAGGGAAAGACAAAGAAGGACAACAATAATAATGATAATATAATTATTAATAAAATATACGTTAATAATGATCATCTACTAATTAATGTTGATTATTGTTGTTGCTACGCTGGCAATAAAAGCCATGTCACTAAACCAAAAACAGTGTTAAGATATCCAAGGTAAACAACTAAGTAATAAGCCACAATCCTAAACACTTGCCATATAGTCAAGAAATTCCTACACCCAAACATTAATATTCACAAGCATGTAATTTTTCCGTTCCTTGAATTTGAGCCCCTTGGGCTTGGCCCTCTCTTGGGTCCACCTCTGGGACTTGGCTTCGGGACTTGATCCAAGTTTGGTTTTCCAAATAATAATAATAATAATAATAATAATAATAATAATAATAATAACAAAATAATAATAATAAAAATCTTCTATTATTCAGGCAGTTTTCTTGATACTTCTAGCACGAGTGCAACTCAAAATCCTATCCTACTGAACAAAATTACAATTAAAAATAAATGGTGACATATCCACTTTCCCACGAAGTAATCTTTTATTAATCCATGTATGCACATTTCAATTGTCATGCAACCATCGTTCACAAATGAAAGTTCAGTTTGTAATGGCCAAACTTGGAAAAGTTTAACTTAAATCAAAAGACTTTTATTATATATGTAGTAACCATCAGTTGAAACCATCTTCTCTTTCTTCCTAACATTCTTGGTTATGTGCTTTCAGGTAGATTAATTGGTTGGACGACAATGCCATTGCAATATACAGAACCAATGCAGGTGAAAGACAATCGACCGTGTTCAGGACTCCGGACGGATCTTAGACGATGTCTCATGGAAAGCGAGTGTGTTCGCACCGTAAGCTAGATGCCAAAGATAACTTGTGTTTTTGTCATGTCATTGTTTGGGGTAAACAGCTCACTATTATACGATTCCTGCAGCTGAAGAAGAAGCCAAAGGAATGTTTGCTAAGTGGCGATCCATCTGTGCCAGAAGAATGCCATCAGCTTCGGCAATCGTTTTTTGAATGCAAACGATCTTTAGTAAGTTTGGATAGTTAATTTTTTAATTTGTTACGGTCTTTTTCTTTTGTAGCAACAGTTTGGTAACATAAAACGTAAAATGTAGTCAATCTCTGTTATGACAATGACGATAAATTTTGCTCGTTATGAACATTATATGCCTAAATTCGTGAAACACAGTTAAACTGATTAGTTAAATTGCATATTTTAATTGGATGTTCATTAAAACAATCACTGCACTGAATAAAATGAAGGGTTTCATATTGTAAACATCTATGTCCCAGAAATTCCCTATCGATTCTGACCAATCCTCTGCTTACATCTGATCCTGCAGTACACAGTATCACTCTTTTTATTGTATATACCAAAACAGCTATAACATGAAGTTTTAAACCTTTTCATTGTTGCACACAAAGTTACGTTTTGCAAATATTTTTGCTTGAGCGTTTAAAATTGGACCATTAATGAGAAATTCTGCACTTGTCAAGCACTGTACCTTAAGTTGTTCACATCAGTTTTTTCCCACCCATAAATCTGTGTACAGGGCAGGTTTGAAACAGTCAAAGCAAACAAACCAATTTCTTGTTTGCACACTTCAACATTTGCTCTATCACAAATTGAAAGACAACTCTCTCTCTTCTGAGTCTATTAAAGATAATGGAATACTACGGCATCTTAATGTGAGAAATTCCATCTTTTAAAATACAAACTCCTCCCAGCAGATAATTCAAATGCTTACCCATTAAATAATAATAATAATAATAATAATACTTAAAAGCTTAGTAGCTACTGATAAAATTCAGAATCTGAGAACTCTGCTCATTCTGACCGAGAAAATTTACTTGGGAATGCACAACAAAAATTGTCTCGTTAAGTTGTGAATTTGTTACAATTGTGCTATCTATAAGAGTCGTTAAGGCTTTACTTAAATGAAAGTGGAAGAAAGCTTTGATAAATTCAACTTTAAGGACATCAGAAACGGGACATCTAAAAACTTGAGCTTCACAAGAATTCTTGGTTTGTTTGTTTCACATGGGTATCTGCAATATCGTGTCGGACCAAGAATGATTAAAAGCTGGGGGAAAATTTAGCAGAGTTGTTAGCCACAGCAATCCACGATATAACTGATTTAGAATAAAAACGAGTCAGAGAAACGATACGGTAGGTCCGCATTTCTCCGACACTGACTCCACCAATCCTATAAATTTTCTCAATCCATTCAATTATAAATTCCACCAATCATAAATTGTCCCTAGCATATTATTCCAGCCTACTCTTTGTAGCGATATTAGCCTCCGATGATGGTGAAATACCGAAACGTGTAAGGCACATTCAAATTATTCTACCGTATCATTTCTCTGATTCGTTTTTATTCTAGATTACATAATATGATACTTGACAATATGGATCCCACAACTGATTTGTTGATTTACTGTAATCTGGATGAGAGATTCACAAGCTTGAGAGTCCTTGTTATGTCTTCTTTCCATAACTTTACATAAAACAAATACTACAAAGAAATAACTCTTTAGCCACAACAAATTAATATAAAACAAGAAATACCAAACAAAAAATCAAATCAAATACTGTATACGTATTTCGATAGCAAAAGCTACCATCATTCAGCAGGTGAATGAGTAAAAGGAAAAAAGACCCCGCATGTACAGGGTGACCCAAACTTATCCAGCATAATTGTTTAGGAACTTTGTATGGTTCAAATGGAACAAAAAAATGTCCTATAAACATTCCATCTAATTTCGATCGTGTGTGAGATATCAACGTTTGTCTAATTAAAGCAAAGAGAGTAGAGTTGTTAAAGCAAATAAATAAAACACTTGAGAGTGCAGATCACTTTTATTCTGCATACTGACTGACAGAACATCACATTGAACTACAAAACAAAACTAAAATGATACAACGAATAAGAAGAAAAAGAAAGTAACAAATCAATGTTGAGGAAGCCCCTCAATATGGTTGCCCCCAGCTCCAATGCACTGGTTACATCTTCGGACAACTGAGCTGGTAGAAGCTGGGTGTAATTGCTCGAGTACAAGCTTGCATGGATGCAACGAGTTCGTCTCTGGTGGTACATTTAAGGATAAATAAGTAAACCTACTTTTTTTCTAGGAAAAGACTCTAAATAAAAGAAAATAGACAAACGTCGATATCTCACACACGATCGAAACTAGATGTAATGTTAATAGGATATTTTTTGTTCCATTTGAACCATACAATGTTCCTAAACAATTATGGTGGATAAATTTGGGTCACATCACCCTGTACATATATGCGCTTGTATAAACCTCCCCGATTGGCTCCACTCTTGACTGGTTTTGAATGTTGACCACCACTTGATTAATGCAGAATCCTTGGTCCACATTCAACAAAATGTTCCTATTGGTGCTGTGGATTGACATACTTTCAAAGGGGTCAAGGAGATTCCTTTTGCTAATTGGATGGAGCAATTTTAAATTACTGATATCAAAAGAATGGCCTGTACCCAGTGAATGTTTAGCTATATCAGATCTACCATCTTTCCTGTGAGCAGTATGTTCTTTGAATCTAGTATGAATACTCGATAAAACATGGGGCACTGGCCAGAACAAATTTTGTATATACTTGATTTTTTAAGGTCAGGAATTGGATTTTTAATCTTACTCAAAATGATGGTAGCGGTCTTTTCTCTCTTTTCCTTATTCACCTGCTGAATGATGGTAGCTTTTGCTATACAGGGATTTGACTTTATTTTTTGTTTTGTATTACTTTTCTTGTTTTGTTGTGGCTGAAGAGTTATTTTTTTGTATTATTGTTGGAAAAAAAAAGAAAGTAACTGGTGAGTGTGGATAAGTGGTTTGCATTTTTTATTTATCTAATCTCCAGTGTCTTTCAGTTTTTTTGTTAAAATAAATTGCCAAGAACATAAACTTGCTTCCTTTTCCCAAATCGCCCCTTTCCATTGACATCATGTTCTAGATTGTAATTGTTTAACGAATGTTTTCAAATCTTAAGCTGGCTTTCAGAAGTATTGCATTTATTAACAAACTTTTCATTCATCTTGTTTTAAAACAGTTTTTGGGGGGTCTTCATTCCAAGCAGCAGCAGTGTTAGGAAAAATCTTGTATTATTATTATTTCCCTAGCTTAAAATTTTCTTCATTTTGGCGAATGGGTCTTCTCATCAGAGTGGCCTTAATTTTGGTGAGATACAAGAAAATTTCTATGATCCAAATTGTCCAAAATAATAATTTGCAGAAGAAATTGAAAAGTTAAGGCACATTTTAACGTTAACCGAGTTTTCTGTTTACTTCCTATCAGCATGCTCTTAACACGAGCTAGAATGATGAGACGCAGCGACAGCCGTTTCCACGATGCTTTTTAGTCTCCAAATGGCATTTTCCACTGTTTATTAATTTCACGTTTCTGAGTAGCCAGGATCCTGATAATCAATAAACGACAAGCTAAACGAGAATGTATAGCGAGTGAATGTCCCATGCCTTAAACAGTGGAGACAGCAGTGCAAACGTTGGTCGAGTGATCGTCTCGATAAAATTGAACATGGTTCCAGCTTTGGATCGTTGAAATTATTCCATAACATACAAAACAGTTTGTGCTTCAAATAACATTGTTAATATTTCCGTGTTTTGAAGCCATTACTTAAAGTGTTTAAATTTCAGGCCTTGGAATGCACAAACACTTACAAAAAGTGAGTAAAGTGACTAATAAACTTGAAATAGTGACAAAAAGAGACAGTAGAGAATTAATGTTATTTCCTTTTTTCATCCTTCTGCATTTGTCGTTCCATCAATTTAAGATATAGCATGATGATTTTATATCTGTTAACAATTCTTCTTGAACGTATGGAGCAACAGCATCAGTTAATAAGTACCTTGATTTTCCATTGTAATGAAGGGGAAGGGCGTGACGTTTATTCGAAAACGACGGATTATCCATTTTTTGTGCTCGACATGTTTAACGGTAAATTTTAATAGTCAACATAACACAATGTTCAGTCAATACTCGATAAATAGTGCAGTTTAATTGCAGGTGCAGGCATACACTTATAAATGGAAATTAAAACCACTGTACAAAACAAAAAACAACGTAAGGGACAGGTAGTGGCATTGAGGCAAGGACATCTCCCATGCGACAAAGAAGGGGTACCTAATGTGAACAACACCCTCGCATAGGGTACCTGGCATAGTTTCACTTTGCTATATTTGTTCACACATTCATGAAAAATTATAAATATATATCACGGGAAAAAAAAAAATTAAGAACGATGACGGTTAATTGGCCAAACGGTTAACTGAGGGATGGAAAATCAAGGTTCTACTGTTCTGCTGACTTAATTGAAAATTATAAAAAGCGCAAGGGAACATGACAACAAATGTTCGTAGCTGAATAATTGCTGCAAACTGCCTTTCATAACCCAAAATAATTCTGCAACAGTTGCTTGATCCTTATTGCTAAAGAGTTGAACCGTCTTAGTTTCACCCTGTTGACTTGACGTTTCATTTTCTGGCACTTGACTTGCTGAGAACTGAGGCATTCACGAGTTCTATGTCTATCAGTTTCAGAATGCTGTAGAATTACTTGGAAGCCTTTTCTTTCAATATTCACCACACAGGCCCAAATTTTACAAAATAATCCACGATTGTTGAGCTTGTGATTCCAAGATGAGACTTTATAAGAATTTAAATCTTGTTTTGCTAACCAATCATTTCAAAATTTACATTTTCCAATTTTTTCTCACTATCTTCATAAGATTATATATACAGGGTGTATCAGGTTCGATGGTCATAAAGTAGCTAGCGTGATCCTTTGCATGATTACAAACTTAAAGTTCCTTATCAAAAATGTCGAAAACTCAAAATTTAAATTGCGCCGTTACATCATTTATGAACTTTCCGCACCAGCAGTTCATTAAATTCAAAGGGGCGATTACAATTAAATCAGCAACAATTGTTGAGATTAAATGACGTTTTTGACAGGTTTTCAGCAAACTTTGCGTGATGTTTAGCCCTTAACATTTGAGTTTTGAACATTTTACATAAGGAACTTTAAGTTTGTAATCATGCAAAGGATCACGCTAGCTACTTTATGACCATC
>JAHWFO010002062.1:3931903-4004225 GCA_023313115.1 Rhysida immarginata
CGTTAGTTTGATTATTGTGTCCACAGTTTCTTGGCTGTTTTCTCTTATTAGGTTGAAAAACTATTTTTTTTATTTTTTTTTTTTACTTCTTTTGTCACTATGCAGTCTGCCGAAACAATTGCCATTAATTTAAAGAAATTCCACATTACCGTAAAAAAAATAAAAATTGCTTCCGAACTTTGATCAGTGCAGTTCTCCTCTCTCATAGGTTCACAATTCTTCATTACGCTCGGTGCTCGTTTGCTATAATAGACCTCCACGTGGTGCTTAACTGCGATTGGCATAAGCTCGCGAGTGATGTAGACAGAACAACGTGCTTCTAAGAGTGCTATGCTTTTTCCGAACTATGTTTTCACCTTTGCCCCAGAACACAAAGTTTCCTGGCTCAGTCAGCCAATGAAATCTCAAACGACATGGGCTTTTGTTTACACCGCAAAAATTTCAATTGAAAAGTAAATTCGTTAGCTAAAAAAAAGTAGTCGCATTCAATACCCATTACTTACGGGAAAGTGACTTTGTCTTTGCTTTTGAAAAGCAAAGAAACTTGGTTTACATTGTGAATGAAACCGGAAGTGAAAATATTACTTTTGCATCTAAAACTGCGTCGGCCATAAATAGAGACGATGAACATATTGAAATTGTTTTAAAAACAGCAAGTGATTGATTGACTGTGGAAACTGGTTTTTATTGTTCTCAAAAAGTTTTATTACCCTTAATTTATAACCTACAAAATTTACAACGTTAAATGTTCAGTTTTATCGGTGGTCAATATGGCTATCACTAAACTGGAAGTTAGCAGCTGTAAAGCCAGAAAAGTAACAAAAGCAGGGGGAAAAGTGGATACTGACTCGCTTTCAGAAAAGTCACTTTTGAGACTTTGCTTTCCTCAAAATGACGTCACTGAAAGAGACTTAAACAAGGTAAGTGAGAAAAGTTTGGAGGTCGTGAATGCGACTATTGATTTTAAGTGACTAAGGCCTGAGATTGTGAAGAGTGCTTATTTATAACATGAAATTATTTAAATAAACTTGTTAAAACATGTCGTTTCAAATAATTAATTTTTTTTCCACTTGTTTTTGTTTCTTTAGTTGGACAACAGACAGCGATTTCGAGGCAGAAGAGGCTATTGAACTAAAAGTGGGGCTCGTGTTTTATTTTATCATCCCTTCCCCCCAAAAAAAAACATGTAGACCCTTTGATTTTTCTGTTTTTAATTGATAAAACACATTTTGTACAAAGATTTTTGGCTCTTAGCTCAGCATAAAACATCATTTTAGAAACGAGAAAAGAAATAAAAAAACTTACATATTGCTAAAATGGCACTTAAATTACGTTTACCTTATCAATTTGCAGCATGCCACTAGGGGATCGTGTGGCAACAGAAAACGCACGTCAGTAGAGGTGTGTGCATTACTCGCATTTTTAGTTCTAAGTCAGCTTATTCATTATTTTACCCTGCTCCTCCAGGCATTTTTTTTTTCAAAATGTTTCGTTGGAATGAACAATTTAAAAGATTACTTAAAATTAACTTGCCTGGACCCCCCCTGCCTCGGCAATTAAATAATTTTTACATTCTTGAGCAGCAAAAGAAAAAAAAAACAAAAAGTGATAGCGCATAATAGTTTGTTTTTACTTCAAACATCCAGGGAACTCTGGATTTATTTATACATTAAAAAACAGCAACCACCACCACGACTCGTTAAGTGGCAGCTAGATAATTAAAAGGACAGGGAGGGTACAGGACTAACATTTTCTACCTGTCATTCAGAACAAAACCCCCCCTTTTTTTTTTTTTTTTTTTTCTAAAATTGTCTTTATGACTAGATATTGCATAAGTGGAAGTAATCAATGTGGGCAAACAAAATGGGGATCAAAACGGTTTGACTTGCACGAAGTGGTTAAGAAAGAATGGACGCTAAATGAAAAGTTTTAGATTATAAAATTGGTCGAGAAGAAAAGCAAGTGGCGATAGATCAGCTGGATAGAGAAAATTTATCCGTGTCGAATTGGATAACAAAGATGCAAGAGTAGCTCGACAAATGTTTGTTTTTGATTCACTTCTTGGCTTTGTTTAATCCCCTAAAGGAGAGAAAAAAAAAAAGAAATGACATTTAATTACATTTGCAGTTTCTCCTTCCTACCCATGCATGTAAAGCAGTGTTGCATCTAGGCTGGAATAGAAGGGCACAGCACCCTGCCCTTTTTCGTTATAATGTGCTGCCCTATTTATTGTTCATTTCCCTGCCCTGCCATTTTGCTAGATGCAACCCTGTAAAGGGTTAGAATCAACACTTGCAACCTACTTTTTCTACAATACTCATTTCCGTAAATGGTGGCACAATATGAAAAATGCAAATAAAACAGGATTGACTAAACAATTGTGAATGAGTCTCTGGAAGAAGGGCATACGGTACATTTTTCCAAAATGATTTTTTTTTTTTTTTAATGGAAAAAGGTAAACTATAAAAACATGTGCGACTAAGAAATTTTGAATCGTTATTGTATTCTTGTTTTGATGAATAAATGAGTGTGAAAATGCTTTCCCTTTCAAGCCCCCCTCTTCCTTTTTCTAATTCTACGATAGTGTCTGTACTTTCTGAAAGTGTAAAACAATGGAAGAAGGGCATACATGATTTTTGCAGTGATGCCTTTAGTTTTTGGAGTGTCCTTCTTCCAGACACCCATTCATACGAGCAAAATTAAAACTAATAAATGCATTTGAAGTGACTCGAGTAAAATATGTACAACTTATAAATGCCAATTTCTTTTTTGGTCGTCTCTAATTTTTTAATGAAATTGCAGCGTGCACCAGAAGCTGTAAATGAGACATGAATATTCTCGAAACTTCTGGAATAACTATTCCCTCTTTAAATGCAAACTGCAATTGTACAGTCAGTCATTTACGTGGCAAGGCAGTGGGTCAAGCTGTGTGCAATAGAATAATCCAACGATTTACAAGCAACGAATCTCGGCACAAAATCGCCAGGAATCTACAATGTGTGATATTATTAATAGATACAGGACAAGCGAAAATGACCACCATTCGTAAAGGGCAAGGACGAAGACCGATTCTGACTGCTCGTGATCTTCGAGTTTTCAGACGTCACTGCATTAAAAATAGACATTTGACAGTGATAGAAATTGAGAAACAGGCTCGACATTTCCAAGGTGCGTTGCAAAAATATAAGACCACCACTGATTTGCTACGTAACATTTATTCAAAACAATTTTTATTTGGAAAAATGATAACTGCTATGTCACGTGTCTAACATAAGAAGAACAAATAAACAAACGCATCGATGTCACATTGCAAGTACATAAAAAACTATGGTTACTCCCATTGCAAAATTATAAGACCACCCCTCTCGAATTGAGTGTACGTGTTCTGGATTTACATATTTAAACTCGGAATGTGTCATGGATATTTGAAACATCCTGCTTGGAAGGTTTTTCGTGTAGAAAATACTGTTAACAAAACAATTATCAGCAATTCATCATGGCTCGCAAAAAAGCCTTAACAGAACATGAAAGAGGACAAATAAAAGCATACAAAGGCCAAGGATTGTCGATGAGAGCAATTGCGAAAAAGTTGAGACGCTTCGTGACAGTGGTGTCAAATTTTCTAAAGTTTGGTAAGCTGTACAATACGAAGAAGGCAACAGGGCAACCACGGAAGATCAACCCCAGGCAGCTGCGCAACATTGCCCGCAAGCCAAAGGCGGGTGGAACATCACTACAGAAGTTAGCCAGTGATCCAAACGGACAAGTTCACACGTCCACACTGTCCCGTGCCATCCGTCGGACAACCAACCTTCATTACAGAAAGAGGAAAGTGCAGCCACGACTTCAAGCGCACCACAAGAACAAGAGGCTGAACTGGGCAAGGGAACATGTCAACTGGGGCAACCAGTGGCGTCAAGTTGTGTTCAGCGACGGAAAAAAATTAAATTTAGATGGACCAGATGGATTTTCCTGCTACTGGCATGATGAGAGAGAGCCGGAACAATTCTTTTCAAAGAATGCCAGAGATTACCAGGAACTGCTTGATGAACATTCGCTGCCATTTGGGGAACAAATTGGATTTTTGTACCTTTCAGCAAGACAATGCTTCCATACATGTGGCAAAGTCGACTTGGGAATGGTTTTAGACAACTAGTGTGCATACGAAGGACTGGCCTGCTTACTCTCCAAATATTAATCCCTTGGAAAACATGTGGGTATTCTCTGTAGGCACGTATACGAAAATGGAAGACAGTTTAGCAATATTGCAGACCTGAAGACGTTCATCGCTGCTGCATGGGAGGAAATCAATGAGACTGTGCTGCATAAACTAGTAGACAGCCTGCCTATGCTGCTATTCGAGTGAGCACTCTACAAAGGAGACTTTATCGGGTACTGAGAGGGGTGTTCTTATAATTTTGCAGTGGGAGTAACCGTAGTCTTTTGTAAGTTATTTATTTACGTGCATGCAAAACGAAATCGATGCATTGCATTTGTTTATTTGTTTTTCTTATGTTAGACACGTGACATAACAGTTATCATTTTTTCCAAACAAAAATTATGCTTTGAATAAATGTTATCTAGCAAATCAGTGGTGGTCTTATATTTTTGCAATGCACCTTATCAAAAACCTTTACCTTTGAATACCGTTTGCCGCTACTTCGCAAAATGTAAGTTGAAGCTTTATTATGCAAAACGAAAGACGCTTGGCTTGGGCACGCATCCATCTAAAGTTGTCCAGTGGCGACGTGTTATGTTGTCCGATGAATCTACATTTACGGTTGTTGTTGTTGATGAAAATCGTCGGGTGTGTACTTGGGACCAAAGAGGAAAAGGACAATCCTGCCTGTTACAGACGTGCTGTACAATAGCCAGCTTCAATAATGGTCTGGGGCTGCACGAGTGCCAATGGATTGGGAAATTTGCACATCTGCAACGGCACCGTTAATGCACAAGCATATATTGGAATTTTAGAAGAACACACGTTGCCTTCTCGGTGACATCTTTTTGGAACCCGTCCCTTTCCATTTCGACAAGATAATGCTAAACCCCACATGGCTCGCATTACAGGACAGTGACTACACACAATTTCGGTTTTTAATTGGCCTGCTTGCAGTCCTGATTTGTCCCCAGTAGAGAATATATGGCCAATTATTAAGAAGAAGGTATGTCAATGACGACCTCGAACAGTTCAACAGCTGAAAACTTTTGTACAATAGGAATGGCAACAAATTCCTCTTGCGACACTGTACAGAAATTGGTATCATCTGTTCCAATGGTAATTTGCCCACCGTCCCAACTTTTTTGAGTGAGTTGCAACCGCCAGTTCACAAAAAATCTAATATTTATTACTATTACTCTAGTTAAATTTTCGGTCCTGAGATGTTTAATAGCCACCCAATAAACTGTCTTCTTTTCAAATAAAATGAATTAATATGTCAGTGAGTGTGTGTGTGTGTGTGTGTGTGTGTGTGTGTGTGTGTGTGTGTGTGTCTCACGTTTTCACCCTGTCCCAACTTTTATGGAAATGAGGCTTTTAATTCTTCCAGGAATTTTGCTAGAGGATTATGTGGGTTTAATTTACACGATAAAGAAACATGTCTTTGAAGTCTGAGTTTAGCCAAGAACCCCATCAGTGAATTTGTAGATCTACTGCCCAGATGCACGTTTCATCGAGACAATCCACTAAAACACAGCACCTCGAGACCAGAGTAATTTGGCCTCGTCGAGTGCAGCTGCCCAAATTACCCAAAGCAACGAGTAAACGTTAGAGAAAAGAATTTATTACGATTCAGGTACGTTTTGGCATACACCCACATCGTCACTGGGAACGAACAAGTAATACGGAGAACAAACCAGAGATAACGACGTGTGAGTCGGGAATTAACCTCGCTCTCGACTTCTGATCAGGGGTCTGGTCTCTGTATTGCATGGTGACTGCTGACACCCCTCGATGGACTTTGTTGAACCGACAGTTGATTCCACATTGCACTTAAACAATAAATCACAAACTGCAGAACACACAACTATTTCTCCTGTAGTGCCACCATTTTACTAAAAACAAGAACTGTCACTGCAAGGCATTGTTTGTTTCCTGCGATGACGGTGTGCAACCAAAACGTGTAGAATTGTCCAAAATTCTTTTCACATTGCTACAAAACAGACCCTACTGCCTTCCTCTTAATATTTGATGAAGGACATAGAAATAAATAACAAACACATTATATGAACGAGTTAAAAATGTACTAACGGATAAATAGCAACAATTAAATAGAGGAAAAAAAAAATTGTTAACACAAAAGTTTCTGGTTAGAGTCCAGACCGTGGCATTTTCTTTACTATTTTTCTCTCTTTAATTTTTGATCTTGGCGTGAAAAAAAATCTTCCTAAGACACATTTTTCAATTATTAAGAAAAACGATGGCCATTCGATTAAAACTGTAAATGTTTTTTCCACTCAATTTTGGAAAAATTGTCAAAAGTATCTGCAATATAATTCCCATTTGTGATCGCACAAGTGACAAGGCCTAATTTGCATGATACAGAACCTGTAAACTGAACATTTTCATCCCATCAAAGCAACGATTTTACCAGGTGAATAAAAAGTCCCGGAACGGTCTAATATCTCGAAAAACACACGTCAAAAAATAAAAAGAAGTTAATAATGTCCATGCTGTCCTGGTTAAGCAATAAGGTAGTTTGTTTTAATTACCTGACGCGTTTCGATATTACATCATCTTCACCGATGATGTATACAGAACACAAGTGATGGAATTTATAGTACAGGGTGATTACAAAAGAACTTGACACTTTTAACAATTTATTACATCAAAGCTATTGAGAATATAGACACACCACATACGAATTCTTAAAGAAAAACTCTTGAAGTTTATTGTGACACAGTTAAAGATGTTCAATATGCCCCCCTGTAGTCCCGCATTAACATGTCTCCATCAATCCCAGGTATCGCTACCGTAATGCGTTCTTTCAGCTCGCTGGAAACCGAAAATCATCGAAACCCTCATGTCTAAGACCAGGAAGAGGCAAAGGCTTGACACGTGGACAAGATCGAACACACAAGATCCACATACGTCGGATTTCGTCATTCCAACAATTAAGACTCTGACTGTTAGAAGTTCTAGTTCACGGGGAAGGGGTTGGTAAAAACCTTGTCCTTTACACACCCCTATAAAAAGAAATCACAAGGTGTGAGGAGGTCGGGGCTCCGTGGTGGCCACTTTGCAAGTTCCAAGTTATTGTTTGCTCGACCGATCCACCGCTATGATTTCTTTTTATGGGGGTGTGTAAAGGACAAGGTCTTCACCCTACCCCTTCCCCGTGACCTAGACGAGCTGAAAGAACGCATTACGGTAGCGATACCTGGGATTGATAGAGACATGTTAATGCGAGTTTGGGACGAATTCGACTACCGCATTGATGTATGCCGTGTCACAACAGGGGGGCATATTGAACATCTTTGATTGTGTCACAATAAACTTCAAGAGTTTTTCTTTAAGAATCCGCATGTGGTGTGTCTATATTCTGAATAGCTTTGATGTAATAAATTTTTAAAAGTGTCAAGTTCTTTTGTAATCACCCTGTATAAGGGTCGTACAAATGAAAACGAAAATCTGCCTGGGAAAAAAAAAAAAAAAAAAAAGACGTGTAGGATCGTAGGTTTTTGTATTCAACAATTGCGAAACCCCCAAGTGCAAATTGAACAATAGGTTGCAAGTGTTGCATCGCGTGAGAAAGAACGATAGCTTGCGCTTCGAAGCTCTGCACGTGATCACTTCGTCCAAACAACAAAATGGAGTCGACGAAACAGGAACAGAGAGCAGTAATTCGTTTTTTGACATGTGAAGGAGTTTCAGTTTCTGAAATTCATCGTCGTATGCAGAACGTTTATGGAAATGACTGCCTAACCTTTACTCATGCTTGGGCATGGAGCAAGAGGTTTTCGGAGGGACGGTCATCATTGCAAGATGATTGACGACCTGGACAAGCAAACCGCGCCATCACGGATGATTCCAAAGCCAAAATTCATGGAGTCTTAAAGGAAAACAGAAGAGTGACAATCGATGTCGTGGTTACTAAAACTGGCCTTAATCGTTGAACTGTTCACTCCATTATCAGGAACCATCTGCACTACAGAAAAATCTGTGCACAATGGGTCCCTCATCATTTGGCATCAGAGTTCGAATGGCCATGTACCTGCAACATTTGACTCGCTACGAACAGGAAGGAGAGAGTTTTCTCGACAGAATCGTTACAGGGGATGAAACTTGGTGCTTTTGTTTCCAGCCCAAAAGGAAACGTCAAAGTCGTCAATAGAAGCATTATGGGTCACCACCCCCAAAGAAATCAAAAGCAATCGCAAACAGCACGGGGAAGGTGATGTTGGCCGTATTTTTTGATCGCAAAGGCCCGATTTTACTGGGCTTTCCTGAAAAAGGCATCACAATTAATGCAGCACGATATGGGGAAACATTGAAGGCACTGTGTGCGGCCATCAAATGCAAGCGTCCTGGACTTCTTACAGAAGGAGTGCTTCTTCTCCACGACAACGCGCGTCCTCACACCTCGAAAGCAACGGTAGACCTCATCAAAAAAGTTCAACTGGGAAGCAATGCAGCATCCACTTATTCCGAAACATCTGAAAAGCCGCAGGTGTCAGTCGGATGATGAATTGAAGGAAGAGGTTTTGGAATGGTCCCACACGCAACCGAATGACTTCTTCTATTAAGAAATTACACGCCTTGTTCCACAGTGAAGGGATAAATGCCTTAACGCATTTGGAGAGTATTTTTAAGTTCCTTTATCAAAATAAAAAGCTGACGTTTCGGATAGAGCCTATCCTTTATCAAAGCAAGAGGATAATTCTCTAAAAGCAAATAGAATATTAGAGAATTATCCTGAAGTTATCCTATTTGCTTTTAGAGAATTATCCTCTTGCTTTGATAAAGGATAGGCTCTATCCGAAACGTCAGCTTTTTATTTTTATTTTTATTTTGATTTAGATTAATTATTTTTGTTTATTATACCTTATTTTTTTTTATCTAATTTGTATTTTTAATTAATATTTATTATTTATTGTATTCCAGGGTTCTTGTGTCTCGTCCTTCTTTTAATATAACCCTTATACATAGAATACTGCTATGACTTCATATCCTATTCCTGTTGACAACCGCTAATCTTACATCTTTCTCAAAGGTTCTTTGGATATTTAGTAAACGTTGCTGGTCTTCTTGGTGGCATTTCCTTAGCTCAAGAGCTTCATAAATAAGATTTTTTCCAGGTTCTTGGCTGTGCCATTTTTTATCAAATGCACTGCAAAAGCTGACTTCTTATCGTTACTGATCCACGATCATCTATGTTCCTTAAATCGCTCGACAAAAGAGCGTTTCGTGAATCACAATCTGGGCACGTCAATTTATACAGGGTGTTTCATAATTGGTGTCCCGTCTTGAGGTCCAAATAAAGACTCAAGGGGAACAGATTGGGGGGAAATGAATATTGATTATTTGGTTTTAATGTCCCCTAATTCAGAATAAAATAAAACAAAATAATCATTATACACATCTTTACGAGGATTCTTTAACATTATACATTTTACCTCCTAAGTGTTTATACACCTATCAAACAATGACATCATCATCACATTAACAACGGGCGACCCGTAATCAGCTAAGCGTGGCTATGAAAGCGACTAAATGCACCTTTCATCAATACAGCACGAGCTGCGTCGTTACTAGGGACCTTTAAGTAGGAGGTGCTTAAAGTTTTGGCTTCCCAGTTAGAGCCAGCTCCCTATACCCCGTCAAAGTAGCGTACTCCGACACCCTGTGGTTCCTTTAGATACCAAACAGAAGGGGGAGCCACGGTAACCTTTCCGGGGAGACAGACTCTAACACAAACAGACCAAAAGGACTAACTGCTCCGAGAGCAGGTGGTTGTGGGGAAACTGTCTACTTGCAAGCAAAGACATCCCATGCTACATCGCACCGCTCACCCACGCTCGACTGCCTCACCTACTTGCGCGCTTCGCTGGGTTCATGCCACTGCTACAATGACTGGCCTTCACAAACCTCCAAACACCAACATCCAAAGGTCATGTAGTGTTGATCAATACTTATATCTACAGTAAATACAGATACAGTTAATCCATTTTTTTTTAAGCGTCAATTTTTACTATAATTGTTCTTTGTGCTTGTCGTAGTTTAGACATAAGCACACCACGCGTCCAACACTGCAAACTAAAGCAACCCTATGGGAAGAGCTTGTTCGATTAACACACGGCGCACGCACTGTCCAGGCACGGAATGCTGTTCATGAGTAACGGCTCTTAAGTTGATTACCAGTAACTTAAACGATCTTACCCAAAATGTCATCACATTGGCTGCTGCCCTTGGTTTTTTTCTTGATACCACCGAGTAGACACCTCAGGCTGACGCCGATCGCAATTAACAGGGCTAACAAGGTATGGCGGCCGAACGCAGAGCGCGGGTCGCCATTTTAAACACAAGACGTGCGATTGCTCGTGACGCAGCAAAAAAAAACCAAACTAAACTGATGTTAAAATAGAGTTTCATTTCCTTTCCAAATAAACATTTATCTACTACTGATGCAGTAAATATATAACAGCATTTCAATGGTACGACCCATTAGGGCTAATGATTGAACAACGCCATACTTGAAAATATCGACAAACCAAAAACGGCCTCTACTCGTGAACTGCTGCCTCTGACAACGGCCTCAGAACAGCAACACGCTCATATAGCAAAACAAAACTTAACATTGTATCTACACAATGTCAAAACAAAAACAAAAGCTTAGATAAAACCGCAATGCCTCATTAAGAGACCGATATTCTCCTCTTAGACTTACTCTAAGACGACAATACTAGCTCTTTTCAACAATCACAAACGCTACTGCGTTGCCAGAATGCGACAGCGATCGCTATAACAACATCAATAAAAGAAATATATATATCTCTATTCAAATAATAAACAAAACCAATGACCACAAATGGACTCGATTAACCTGACCAAACAGAACAGACAATTATAACTTAAGATTTAATTGGCTGGGCATATGGGTGCTGTCAACTGACACGACATGTCACACGTGTTACATAGTCATTTCTAGCTAATTCAAAGGTCGTGGCGATCTCTTCTTTCCTTGCTTTCTCGGTTACAGTATATATCATGGCCTGTATAAAGGAGGGAGTGCATTGTTGAGGCTCTCTTAAAATATAAGTGGCAAATAATTCTTTGATGGTGCAAAAATTAAAACCCCTTGCACCCTTTGTATGGGCTAGGGTAGGGGGTAACTGAAATTTCAAATGGGAACCTACAATTTTTTTTTTTTTTGCCAATTCAAATTCTATGAAAAATAAATTACATTAATTTTAGCAAAAAAATTTTTTTTTAAATCTTTTGTAGGTGGTGGTCTACGTGGGAAAAAAATCAAACTAATGCAAATATCTCGAGAACTCCATTTCAAATCAAAAAAGCATCCACTATTTACTGTTTACAAGTAACTACATTATAATTTTCCTGGTTTTATGCGACAAGTATCTACGTTACATCCAATTAATTTTTTTCCATTGAATCTGACTCTACAATAATAAACAGGGGTTCCCATTTAAAATTTCAAGGTTGCGGCGCCCCCCCCTTTCCGGTACAGATTAAAGAATACACACTTGGCCCTTACATTTATCCGGTCGGCCGTCTGTGCACAATAACTTAAAACAGATTAACTTTTTCAAATTCTGCTTTCACGAGGTCTTAACTCGGCTGTATCAACTTTTCAGGATTTTTCGTGAACCCCTTCGAGTCTAATTGGCATGCTAAAACAGTAAGTGTGAAGAATACCAAGATAATGACATGTCACGTAATAATAGATTCACTGTTGCTTTCTGTTTATCTTTAAGCATTGTTGATGTGAGCTTCTGCATGCAACGATTGCTCAATTGCTCCTAATACATTACTAATTGTATTTGTGCTTCGCAGCTAAAGCTCCTTCTTGGAATGTTTACAAGATTTTATTTTCTCATCAGATGTTGCTGGGATAGGAAAAAACCTTAATAGCACTGAACAGTAAATACTTTGAAAAACTAATGTTGACAATTTTGGGGGCTATCTTTTTCTTGTTTCCTTTTGTAGCTACATCTTTAATTTATTGGAAATATTACATTGCTTGTCATGAATTAAATTTAAAAAAAGTGATAGGAAACATTAAGGAAAAAACGTATAGCATCGGGGATCATTCTGGTCAAATTCATTATAGATTCATAGGCTTAGGAATAATGTCCAACATAAGATACTCGGCTTAAAAGAATGAATGCTGTTATCTTGTGAATGATGCACATTACTTTGGTTTCTTTGCAAATGTAGCATCAAAACAAAACATCGTTTATATTATGTGATAAACTGTGCATAATGACTACCATAACATCAACAAAATATCACATTTTTATATAAAATATCCCATAAAATATCAAAATTAATGTAAGTATTTTCCATGTACGTACGTATAAGGCAATGGAAGATATTGACAAGTCAGCAATTCCATCACAGAACCTTCCAAAAAAGTCTTGAAAGACCCACAAAGAGCCACAGGCAAATAACAACATAGCTTTAAAAGATCAGTCAAGTGAAAAATTATTAAACACTCGTGCTCCTAATCATAGAGAGAGAGAGAGAGAGAGAGAGAGACTAAACCTAGGTGGTGTCCATTTTGTGTAGCATTACATCCCATGCCCTATTGATATCCACTTTTTAGGAGGTTTTTGGGTTTGTTTTTTTTTTGGACCCTGAAAGGAAACCTCTTGCTTCAAACGCATATACAGTTCAAGTCAAAATGATGGACCCGATTTCAGAAGTTTACTCTTTGAAATCTAATGAACATATGGTATCGTGAGACGTGTGCTACAAAAGGTAAACGTTCAGAGTTTACTTCAAACACATCACACGTCTTCTATGTGAGTGCCTTGCTTAACCCGACACACATCAAGCCAATACTCGATATAAACCTTTCGTAGCATGTCAAAGTCAATATAAGCAATGGCTGCAGTGAAGCAGGCATGCAGGTCTTCCAATGCTGTTGGCAGTGTTAGTATGTACACATGTACAAATCCCCATAGGAAGAAATCAATGGGGTCAAGCACACAGAATGATCTCCGTTCTCCAGTCAACACCATTTCTTTAACTGCTCGCTGCTGACGCTTAGCAATAGAAAGTGAAAACACTGTGTGGAAACTAAACTATGAAAGTTAACCTTTCAAAGCACATTCTCACATGACAATACGCTCAGTTAGACATCACAGAACAAATGTCTGAAATCGGCTCCATCATTTTGACTTGCCCTGTATTATTGGCCAAACCAGATTTCAGTGCAAAGTAGTTATTTCTAGGCCAGATTAATTTGACCAAAGCGCAATAATATCAACTGGCTTGGTTTGGTTGGAACAAGTTTATCCTAAAATAAAAACAGAGCTTACATGATAAACTGTTATCTTTTAGTTGCCCTTTACTTGCATGGGACAAACGAGTTGAACCTATTTGAAATTGATTACAAGGAACTTAATTCTAACCTGTTAAGGAATTCCCGTCCGCACCATCCCTACCCTGTGTCCCTCAGTGCCTGCAATCCGTACGTTCAATTTCATACAAGCTCTTGGTCGTATTGTCTACTATGGTGATTATTAATATAATAGAGTTTTATTTTACGTGAATACTGTTTTGCTCGTTTCTTTAGAGGACAGGACTGAATTATTAACAACAAAAACCATTTTCATTTCATTTCAATATCCCTTGGAGAGACCAGATTTACTCATGTCCAAGAGGAATTTTCCTTCCTCATTTAAAAATTCTTAGATTGGTTTTGTTTTTTGTGCCACAGTCTGGGACATGTCGTTACCACTCTAAAATTAAGAGATTTAAAAGTGGGACAAAAAGAATAAATCAAGAGCAGCATCTCAAACTTTTCCTCTTTGCCAGTCTTATATACTTACTTTTTTTTGGATTTTGGAGATGTCGATTGAAAAACGTTGCTTGCAGACATCAGATTTTCGATATATTGGCCAAGAACTTGATTTTCTGATTTCAGTTTCAGATTCTCCTCCTTAACGCTGTCGACACGCTGAGACAGATCTATTTAATTAAAATATAGGTAAATTGCTTTTGGATTTGAAATAAACTAATCATAAAGTATAAATGTATTAAATTGTTATAAAGCACTTCGAGATTGGCTGTCGAATTCAAGGAAATTGAGGACTGCATCGTTAGTAGCCTCTTTGACAAAGAATCAACTCTACGATCTTTGCTGCAATAGGAAAATTTTATTGTGACAAGGCCATTTCAGTGACTAAGAACGAGCTTCTTCGACTGCAAGAACGACAAGTTTATTCTTAGTGGCAAAGCCCTTAAGCATTAAGCACAACATTATTATCCTTTCTGTTGTTGTCATTCTGTTTCAAAGGACATCATTTGTTTTATCGTTCATCCAACTGGGAAAAATAAACGACCGTTACACTCTATATAAAATTGAATCGTTTCGACATGTATGTCATCCGCGTAATGGTGCAAGAATGTTCGTTAATTATATGGATAACAAATAAAATGCAATGGGAGGTGGTCACATTCATCTGATGCTTCCACGATTTCAAGCAAACGGAACAGAAGAAGAAAGTTCTTATCTACCCACAGACCAAAACAGCCAAGCTCAGTTCAGTGGTGTAGCCAGAAATTCCTCTGGGGGAGTTAGGGGAGATACTTTTATTTTCAGAAGTAGCATGCTATAAGAGCAGCCATTGTTTTCCAACCTCTCATCCACTTGCATGCCTAGTGAAGTTTTAGAAAAAATATCATGCTCCTTACAAGGTTTGGTCAATCAAAAAGAGAAACCAATATCACACAAACTTTCTTCGTCACAATTTTCGACCCCCTGTTGGACAATGGCCCCCTGGACAACTACCCCCTCTAGAACAATTGCTCCCTAACAATAGGCATTATGCAGGGATATTTTTTTTAAAAAGTAACAATTCCTTTTTACACATCTGGACATGCTAAACATAAAAACTGTGAGGAAATGATTTTATTTAAAAAAAAATGGATGGAAAAATTCTGCAACCTGGATTCAAACAAGGACCCTCGAGTGCCAAATGCTTGACACCTCTTCCAATTGAACTATTGCAGACACATACAGCCATCCTGTCACTAAGTGTCTTAAAGACAGCCAAGTTGTCAAGGTGGAAAACCCAATGGGAAGCGGGCACCCACTCACAGATTAAGAATTTCTCGTATTTAATCATCAGACATTTGATAAACGCACATAATAAATAATGAATATAAACTGGAGCTTCTACTCCAAACATCAGAAAATGATATAAGTTATAGTATCAGCTCCAGTTCATATTCATTATGTGCATTCATCAAACTTTCTGATGGTTGGATAGGAGAAATTCTTGATCTGTGAGCCAGGTGCCTGCCTCCCATTAGGCTTTCCACCTTGACAACTCTGTTGTCTTTAAGACACTTACAGACGGCATGGCTGTACGAACTAAATATTTATTAAATTGGATTTTAAAAATGTGAAATCCATGCCTCATTTGAAAACGTTTTCTGATTGGGCTTTCTCGATTTGAGAATCAGATCGAATCGGATTCAGATTTTGTCAAATTTCTGTTTACTTAACAGAAAAATTACCATGGCTGATCCAGGATATAAAAAAGCGCAAACCGATGACATGCCAAAGATTGACATATTAAAGATTGCAGACTTTTTACAAGCGACTTAATTAGAACTTAATTTTGACCTAACTTTGAGGGACTCAAGCTATTTCCTTGGCTTACATTTGCAGTGCTTAATAAAAACTTACGTACGTGAACTTAAAAACCAGGCAGAAATTATTTCTTATTTTGAAAGAAAAATTTAAAATTTTCTTATTTACTTGGCCAGGCAATTGACCTTGTTAATAATAATAATAATTATTACCTGTGTTTGGAGACAATCTCCAGTTTATAATTATTATTATTATTATCTGTGAGTTCATCAAACTTTCTGATGGTTTGGATAGCAGAAATTACAGCCTATCCAAAAGAGGGGAAATACAGCCTAACATCAAATAAAAACCTGTCCCCCCCCCCCTTCCAGTTGACTCTTTTTATTCTGTCTGACTATTTATCTAAATACTGGAGTTATAGCACAAACGAATGTGTATACGAAATTCTCGAAAACCCAATTTGAATGGCAATTTTTCGAAATCTCTCAAATTAGTCTGCCTTCCTAACTGTAAATTTTATGAAACTGAAAACAGGGAATGGAGTTTAATGAAGAAATCTGCACAAAATAAGCACAATAGAACAGCAAATCAAATGGAATAATCGGCGAGGGCAGAGATTCAAAAGTCGTTGCCCCCCCCTATGAAGATTTTATTTTCTTTATTTATATTTCCACAACATTACCCTACCTGAAAGAATTTTATTTTTTTTTATCTTGCATTGTAATTTAAAATTGCAAGGTTTTTAGTTTAAAACTTCATTCAAACTCTAAATTAAGTCTTTAAAACATTTTATTTAAGTTAGAGCACTTGTCTGGGTATTTTGGGGGACAATTGTCCCAGGAGGCATTTATCCAGGGGGTATTTACTATTACGCATTATCATAATTGAGCTGGGATTTTCATTTTATCTCACACAGACTCCATTTCTGGTGATTGCAAACCTTTTTCCATCAAATAAAGGCAAAGCCAACAACAGCATTGGCACGTAACATTTACATTGAATATTTAATTTGCTGTCGACAACAAATAGTTTTTGTCTTTGCGTATAGTAAAATCTCATTTGTGAAAGTTGCATTCAAAACGAACAGATTTCCACAATTCTACAAGGGAACGTGAGAAAGTAAGGCTCTTAGCTCATTTAATGTACTTAAATATCTTGAGTAAATGCAGTTAAACTATTTCATTACACTGGACAAAATCACCTTCTCCTTCAAGGGACTCGTTTAGTGCAGATACACAAGGTTGGTTGGTTGGTTTGTTTGGTATTAACATCCTTTTCGACTGCTGCGGTCATTTCAGGACGGCATTATAGGGGCCGCAAATTTTGCCTTGCAAAGGTTTTTTTTAACGTGCAGCCGGCAAACGACTACACAGGACCAATGGCTTTACTTCCTTCCGAAGGAAGTACTGAAAAAATCCTCGTCGTCCTCGGCAGGGGTCAAACCCGCGTCCTCGGACATCAGAGGCGATCATGCAACCACTGAGCCACCGAGGCCGATATAGATACACAAACTAAAATCTCGTTGATAGCAGATGGGATTCTATTCTCACAGTCATTTTTACACTTCATGTTTTATGTTGTCATTTGGCACAGTTATCACATTTGGGAAAATAAGGAGCTTTTGATGGATTTAAACTGGTGCCATCCCTTTGGCTTGCAAAAACTGCATAATTCACGACAACAATATAAATATATATTTTTTGGTCCAATTGTAGACTTCTCAGCCGGCAAAACGAGGATTTAATGTTGCTACTACCTCCTAGGCAATGTCATTGATATTTAAACAAGGAAACCCAATTTCCAACTCTATTATTTCAGCCGATCTCTTTTAGATGTTTCTTGTCCACAGAAGAAACAGCGTGCATGTAGCAGCACATTCCACTTTTTTTGGCAACACTTATTCCTGTATCCATTATTACAGAAAGTGCATCCATCCACTTAATGGCCTATCGAAAGCAACAACCAGTTGGATAAAAGATGCAATTTCCTATTCTTTTTATGCTGCTCTTGGTTAATGTTAATAGTCCCATCCAGAATTCATTGCTTTTTGTTTTGTTATCAGAATTTGCCAAAGACGGGGTAATAAAAAAAATTTAAGGGCGTCATTCCACGTCACTTCAGGCAGGCATTAGCACTGACCTCTCGGATTTTAATTAAATTTGGTATATACAATTGCCCTAGGGAGTTGGTAATGAATACCAATTATTATTATTTTTTTTTCATTTTTATGGAAGTTACGGATATTTAAAATTATCGAAATTAGAGTGGGGGCCTTATCAATGAAGTACTGAACTTCGGTTGTAGTTTACTTAGAAAGATGTGATTGGTGACATATAAAAGCTCTTTAACTGTAGTTTCTATACGAAATTTTTAAAATTATATTATGCATGGGCAAATATTTGAATTTAATAAAAATATTTTATTTATGCAAATTTCTCAAAAGGTGGGTATTTTTTTTCGTTAAAAAATTATTAATATCTTAGACATACTTTCATAAAATCAATACAAAAAATTCAAAACTGTGTTTTGCTCCTTTTTGAAGATATTAATTTTTAAAGCTCGAGTTCCAAGCCACAATACATCCGTACCTATTCTAAGAAATATAAATTTTGTGGTAATATCCAATTGTCTACAGCTCATTTTTATTCCTTTCAATGTGAACTCATTAAGTTTTAAAAGAAAATTCAATAAATGTAGATACTAGGGTTGATCGAAAAATAATGCCTCCATGGCTGTAACTTTTATATTTGTTAACCGATTTTCAAAATTCTTTTTGTATCTGATACTTAGATTTGTTCTCTATGTAATGCACTATTCACTTTTCGACATTATCCCCATACCTTTCCACGCATTGCACCAATGTGTGACTACTCGGCTGAACCCATCGGAGAGGAAGTCCGGGGATGTTGTAGACACCAGGATTGAATGGCAGCTTTGGACCATCTTCTGCAGCACGATAACGCTCGTCCGCAAACAATCGCCCACACACTAGATGTGTTGCAGTGCCTACAGTTCAAAGATGAAAGATCTTGCACCTTGCGACTTTCACCACTTCCAAAAGAAGAAAAAGCACCTTAAGGGACATTCAATCCCTGATGACTAGATAAAAGAGCAGTTGCACATTGTGAAACACTCTGCTCAATATGGCTGGTGACATCTGCTGAACTTCAGAATTTTCCTCTTTCAGCTCAGGGGCAAAGTGTGCGGATTGTTTGCATACACTTTACCTTTCAAGGCACCCCAAAGGAAGAAATCGAGAGGTGTGCGGTCCGGCGCGCGTGCAGGCCAGATGTCACCGAGATGATTCGATCAGCGAAGACATCCTGCAGAAAGTGCATTGATGTGTGTACTGTTCACGTTTCCATGCACTACTGCACGCTAACTTTTGAATCCTCCTGTATAATAGCCTGTATCAACTTCAGCTGCCTCTGCAATTCATCTCGACCTTCAGGGTAACACAGAAGTGACTGACTCTGAGGAAGTGTAAAGTAAATATACTTTCTTTATTACAAAGAATTCGACATCATAATGCAAATTTATTTTTTTCTTACTAAATTATCTTCTTATTTAACAGGTGCTCAATACTTTTCTGACTTCTGAAAAAAAAAAAAATCTGAAGTTCTAAGAAACATTTTTCCTATTGATATAATTATTATTGTAATGCTACTATTGATTTTATTTTTTTTATATAATACTATTTATATAAATAATATTGGCAGCGGCCGTGACCTGGTGGGCTTTCACTGAACACATAACTTCAGGGAAGTTAAGCAACATCAGGCACGGCTAGTCACTGGATGGGCAACCATTAGTGAGACACGATCTTCACCCCCCCCTCCCCCCCGGCTGCTGCGACCATCATACAGCAGTCGTTAATCCAGGTCCATCCGGGGACCCAACTCGTCGGCCTCTGGCCATACAGGCCCTGGAAGGACGTATTGGATTACAACATATAAATAAAAAAAATAAATAAAAATAAAACGTAAATAAATGAATGGTCCCAAGGTTACACGCTTTCTCTTCCCTGTACGAGTAGTCAAGTCCTCTCTACCCGACTCCCGCTGCCTGGAGCTCAACTTTAAAAATTAATATCTTCAAAACGAAGCAAAACACAGTTTTGAATTTTTTGTATTGTTTTTATGAAAGTATGTGTAAGATATTAATAATTTTTTAACGAAAAAAAAAATATCCACCCTTTTGAGAAATTTGCATAAATAAAATATTTTTATTAAATTTAAATATTTGTGCATGCGTAATACAATTTTAAAAATTTCATATTGAATCTACAGTTCAAGAGCTTTCATATGTCACCAACCACATTTTCTAAGTAAAATACAACCGAAGTTACAGTACTTCATAGATAAGGCCCCCACTCAAATTTCAAAAATTTTAAATGTCGGTAACTTTCCTAAAAAAAAAAAAAAAAAATAATATTTGGCATTCATTACTAACTCCCTAGGGCAATTGCATATATCAAATTTCATTAAAATCCGAGAGGTCAATGCCAAAACTATAAAATTTCTGCCTGAATTGACATGGAATGAACCAAGGGGGAACTGCCGTGTGGAATTGCCTGTAAAAGAAAAGAAAAAACAAAACCCTCCATAACCATAAAAGTTGCCTGGCGTTTCATATCTTGGATGCTTTTTGTGTTTAGTGTTTTCTCCTTCCTTTAAAACTAAAGAGGCTCCTTTAGTGTTCTCGTTATTCAAACGTATCATCTCATTAATAAAGCTGCCGTCAAATTCAAATACTGGAGGGGAGAATGCCAAATTTGGAAGAAAAATTTCCACACTTCTTCTCTTTCCTTATTTTGAAAATCAGTAAAATTTGAGGAAAACAAATATTCCTATGGTCATCCAGTTTGCTTTTAGAATTCCATTCCATTTGGTATTCACAAGGCAATAATGACAGCCACTGGAAACGTTGACTATACATTACATCAAGAAAACGACTCGGAATGATTTTAAAGATTCGGTTCAGACTTCAAGTCTCTTTGTTGAACACTTGCATTCTTTTTAAGGTACGTCTAGTGAAGGATGATTTGGATATCGATCAAACTTAGAAAAATATCGTTCAAATTGAAAAAACAAAACAAAAAAAAAAAAAACCATTACTTTCTGCAGACTACATTTTAGACTATCTCCTGTCCCCATGCTTTCTGCCTGTTATCCAGAAATTAAACGAACTGAAGACTTGCATTCATTTTCAAGACTCTTTTGCCAACTATTGGGAAACATGTTAAACAGATTCCCAACTTTAAAAAAAATGCTCTACAGGAAGAGTAAAAATTATCATCGTATCCAGGACTTATGTTGATTAAATCTATTCGAGACAAGTCATTGTGAAGTCCTTCTTAAAGATTTTGCTCTACACGTTTTACTTACCATCAAGGGTATTTTGCAACTCCAAGACTTGGAGAATGAGTCGGGCCTTTTCCTCTGCTTCATCAGGGCTTATGTCCGGATCCAAACCTGCAAATAAATTTTGTTACCCAAAAAATCTATCAAGCTTGGACATAGGAATTAAGGCAGAAATCTTCAAGTTTTACACAACTACAACTAATTTCTTATTGATAACATTGTTGGGTTGTTTTACACTTCTACGTGGCTTCTTACAATAAAACAGAAAATCAAACTATGCAAAACATCTCCTTGAAAAACGTCAATGATCTTGCGATTACAATCTTATTTTTTACAAATTAAATAACGAAGATTGATTATTTGTTACGACTACAGCGTTGCAGATAAATAGTTTGATAATCAAGTACTGAGTAAATTTATGTTGACTTTCTGCCATTGTCGCAGATGCATATTGCTTGTTATTTTACAAGAATTATCACAAAGCAGCATCTTAACACAGTACAATGCAGGACAAGTGCAAGATAGTATTCTTAGGCTATGGCCCTTTTAAGTGCCATCACGAGTGCAGGAGTAAACGATCAATGGGCATTAAGCTAACAGAGCAGCGGAATGTTTTCCAGAGCAAAATGTTCGTCTCACAATACACAAATATTAATAATCATCAGAGAAAGATAAAGACGGTCGTGAGTAATAACACACCTCAGATAATTCTCAGATAAGATTATAGCATGTTAACGGTACATTAACACGGGAGTGAGTGAACTTTAGTTTTGGACAAGTTAACCTTGCAATGAAGAATCGAGTACGGGCAGCGAAGAGGCTATGTTCATGCGCGGCTGAAATATAGTCCGTAGCATTTTTTTAAAATAAAATTTTTACTTACAATTATTTACTCTTCATGTTATAAAAACTTAACACATCACTTGCCAGGTCTTTTCATACTTTTTATTTAATAATGCATGCGTTTTCACCATTTCGGAACTATTTCTTATCACGGCTGCCACGCCGTCGCTATTTAAGTTGCACGCCTTCAACAAGTCGAATGAAGCAATTAGTTGTAAATGTTTATAGTATAAGATTGCATGAACAATATCCAAATAATTCTATAGCAAGCAATTGCCTCGTTTCTAGAGTAAGTTTTTTCTTATTACTTACTCCCATCTTCCTTAATTACTCCGCACATTGAAACAAATATCTCACGCTGTACTTGTTCCTTCATTGCAAGGTTAACCTGTCCCGAGCTGTAGTGTATCTTAGCTCATGCACCATTTTTGATGGATTTTAGAAATTAAGGTCTCAATTTACTAACACAAGATAAGCATTGCGGTTCATTCTTTATCTTATTACGTATATGGAATTAGGTAAGTCATTTTACTATTTAGAGTCAATAAATATAGATTTTGACAAATATTTTAAGCAGTGGATGCCGCTTTCTGCGTGTGCTCATGTGAAATAAGGGTGGTAGCCCATAAGTAGTGAGGAGTCAGTTGCAACTAAGATTTATAAGAGAGATATTGGAAAAAATTATTTGTAGCACAACAAACTTTTATTACAAAACCACTATATGGAAATCACGATACGGTAAACAGGTAAATTGGTGTAAAACCATATGACGCCTAGTTAAAGAAAATTTGGATCGTCTCACATGCAATTCTACTACATTACACTGTGAACGACGATCAGTTTGATATCTTGGTGGTGCAATTATTACGCTGTACAGACATAAAATTTTAAAAAGTACAAAGCTTGAAAGTTAACCTGTGAAACAAATACTTGCATTTCTTAAATGAAACAAATTTAATCAAAATGAAAAACAATTCCGTGACTTTTGACGTATACAGAAAACCATTTAACAAACCATTTTAGGTATTCCATTTGACTCCAAACTTCGTTTTAACGAATTAATTGATTCTCTTATTACTTGTCTACACCGGAAGACCTTCCTCGTGAAAAGGTTGAGATCGTTTCTTTCTAACTCCCAAATCTGCCACTATATCTCTGCGGTAATTGTGCCTTGTGTCACCTATGGAGCGCTCTTCTGGTCCTCGTCATCATCGGCCAACCTAAAGCGGCTTACTGTTGCGTACAACAAAATCATTCGAACCGCCTTTAAATTGTCCAGGACTGACTCCGTAACTCTGACCTGCACTCGACATAAACTTCCGACCGTTATGTCAATTAGTAGGGTTACTTTGACGTCTGAAATCGCTGATGCGTTACGAATTGAACATCACCCAGTCTCAAATATAAAAGATTGGTTTAAGTTTGACGATAACACTCGCCTAACACGGAAATTCTTGTTCGAGGTTCCCATCAGGACCTCGACTTTCCGTGCGAAATGTTTTCCCTTCAACGCCTTCAGCTTGTGGAATGAACTGCCCCTTAGTATCCGGAGCTCGATTTTTGAATGTGTCTCTCCAGTCTGTGTAACCACCTGTGAATTACAATAATCTGTAGTACAGTTTTTGGCCTTAATTAGCTGTAACTCGTAGGGCCATGATGGCTCGAGTAGTTTAGCGTCGCTTGATCTGGTTCTATCCCTTTCTCAACTACTCCTTTTGGAGTGTTATATACTTAAATAAATAAATAAATAAATTATATTACGGCAGATTCCTGCCAGCCGTGGAAACAAGATGTCCATGTCTACCTTTATGATTGACCGGGCACTTAACCTACCGCTCATCGAAGACAAACTCACTAAAAGAAGACTATCAATGACCTCTTACGCAAAAGAAGATTCAATAAACAGATTTCAGAACTCACTAAACCAACCAATAAAATTGCTATCCCCTATAATAATTCTCTGACTTGATTTGATGTTACCTTTCAAAAACTCTAATGCTGATCAAAGCTTTCTGAGTAATCCTTAGGATCAAATTCCTGACCGTGAAAAATTGGGGATTTATGAAATTATTGGGTTGTTTCTTAAGTATTGGCCAGAAACAAGGAAAAGGACACATTTTAGTAAGTGAAATATCTGGCCTAGGCAGCTATACATTGTGCCCAACATGTTTGCAATGAAAAAAAAAAGGTCGACAGAAGTCGGTGTTACAATGTTCCAAAAAACTGGTGACAGCAGTAATGAAAGCATCTCGATCAGTGAATCTTTGACCCACAAGAAATCATCAAATCACAAAAAACGTGTGAAAATCGGTTGGGACCAAAGTCTGATGAATACACAGGATAAGGGAGACCTCGTACCTCAAAGAATTAATTTTTTACAGGATTGCAACAGACATGTGGACGAGTGGCATCTTGGAGGAGTATTGGATCTGCATGATTCATCAGTGACGGTTGCTCTGTTCACAATTTCTGATGACATTCGTCCAGCTGACAGGAATACACATCGATACCAATCGTCACTGGCGAATCGTGCAGGTTTTAGTTCCACTTTCTGCCTTAACTGTTCGGTATCACACTTTACTGGATGCCCATCTACTGGCTTACGCTTAATGTCCATATCACCAGCATCGAACTTCACAAATAATCTACGGACAGTTCTCTCATTCTTCATGCACACACTCCATGCTTCAATAACATCAGCAACTGTTTCCTCCATATTCTGTCCAAGTTTGCATTTGTGCAAAAATCACTAGTCTGACGTTGCCCTGTTCTGATGTTAATGTCCATACCGCTACATGTAATGGAGAAATTTCTGGACTAGTTCTACTTATTTTGTAGGGGGTTTGTCGCAGTTCCTGCTATAGTGTTATGCACCATAGGGCTCATGCCTAATAGTCTAAGCGAAATCGGCCAATGTTTATGAAACAACCCAACAGTTGCAGCCAATGCCCTATGGTTTATTGAAGTCAGACTAAGAGTAATATTTGTACAAAAAACATATTGCCCACAGGAAATATGCTAGATCGGGTAAGTCTACCACAGCTAAATATTTACTCTATACAGTTGAATCCCGTTATAACGAAGTTCAAGGAACCACCTATTTACTTCGTATAATGAAAACTTGGTTAAATTGAGATCGCAAATTAATTTGAGAATAAATGAAAAATAGCTTATTTTAAACCGAGAATATACACACGTTTTAATGTTTTATCCGTGATTATGGCAAATATCAATCAATATTAGTATTTTAGATGTAGAGTTAGGATTGTGAAATCATGCTTCATCCTTACTGGAAATAATGATTAAAAACTGAAGTTATACTTTTTGCTGTTAAGTCTTTGCCGCTGTGTGCATAATTTCAGTAAATAAATTGAACATGACAAAGATTTTATTTTTTAATGGTTCTTGTTTTCAGATATATAGACTAGTTTAACATAATTACAATAATGTTACAATACAAGCGTTACATTGAGTGTCTTGTTTGCATCATTACGCAAATAAAATAGTGCCATTTCACACGACTAAAAGAGCTCCATTTTAATACAATTCCATAAGTTTTTCTTTCTGTTTAATATTAAACATCATAGATTTACTACTCTTTTGCATGGATTAAAATAATTCAATTTTACTACACTATTTTTTGAAGAATTACGAGTTTAACAAAACCTTGCGCCATTTTCACGTGGGACTACCAGAATGCTATAGTTTTACTACCGTTTATTGATTTAAATTCCCACATAGTATTGATAACAACACAGTACATGAAAACAGTGACGAATAAGATGTTTCAAAACAATACTGTATTTCTTAAAAATTTTTGTTTAAATAGAAATGTGATCTTCAAATCGTTTTGTTTATACATGTAGGCCTATACTAAAATAATTCGTCTTACTAACGAGCGGTTATTTTTAATTTGCTGATTTTTTCCAGATTCAATTTGTAACTTATCTAATGTGCAACTTTCAAATAAAATTTCGTTATAATGAAATTATAATGTTGTGAGGACCGAAAATTTGCTTCGTTACATTGAAAACTTCGTTATTAAGATTTCGTTATAGCGAGATCGTAATAACATTAAACGAATAAGATTTTTGCCGGGACCGCAGAAAAACTTCGTTATAGTGAAAACTTCGTTACAATGGAATTCGTTATAACGGGATTTGACTGTACTGGCTATTCTTTCAATATCAGTAACTTAAAAATTGCGCTATCCAATTAGTAAGCTTGGTAATAAGAACACTTTATTGCATCTTGAACAAGGACCAATCACTGATTCTGTCCTAATAAAGTGGTGTTCAACATTCAAAACCATGTGTATAAACCTCCCCGAGTGGCTCCTCTCCAATATACAGCGTGGATACAAAAATGAGCCCCCACCCCCCCTTTTTTATTTTTGTAACCAAAGCAGATATGTCACTTTTGAAGAATCCAATGAATAGGAAGTTGTGTGTGACCTATCCCATGGTGAACTTTTCATCATCCCAAATATGCAAATTAGGACACATTCAAATCTTATCTTAAAAACTGTAACAGATACACCAAAGATTCCAATTGAAAACTTGTTCAGCATGGAATTCTGAACAAAACAAAATAAAAAAATTTTTTCCAAAATCCAATGAATGGATCACCAACAATTACAATTTACAATTCCCCATAGCATGTTGACCATTTCAGGAACAGTGTAGCTTGCCATCCTGGAATTGTTCCGTCTTGTGAATGTTCACACATTCCTCCTTTTATTTGCTTTTCCTCATCAAAGTGAATGTTATTATGGTAATTTTTGGTAATTGCTTCATTTGCATGTTGAACATTCAAATGTCTTTGTGAAATGCATATGGAGGGAGGGAGGGAGGGAGGGAGGTAATTAATAAATTCAAATTGTGATTGTTGGTGATCCGTTCATCGGGTTTTGGAAATTTTTTTATTGTTTTCCTCAGAATTCCATGCTGAACGAATCTTCAATTGAAATTTTTGGTGTATCTATTACAGTTTTTAGAGTAGGATTTGAATGTGTCCTAATTTGCATATTTGGGAAGATGAAAGTGAACCATGGGATAGGTCACCCACAAATTCCTATTCATTGGATTCTTCAAAATTGACATATCTGCTTCGGTTACGAAAATAAAAGGGGGGGGGGGGGCTCATTTTTGTATCCACTCTGCATAATGAGGTCTTTTTCTTCACTCACTCATTCACCTGCTGAATGATGTATTCTGTTGCTGCCAAAATAATGTATACTGTACAGGTACTTGATTTTACCCTTTCATAATTTTCTATTACCTTGTTGTGGCAAGAGAGTTCTTTTTTTATTCATTGTATTATTGTTTGTGTTATATCCACACCGTAACGAATAGAATTAATAAATGCATTTACTTGGGTAGTTTTCTGAGGCATCCGCAAGATGTCACTGACTCTGTTATGGACCGATGAGTCAAAGGTTTTCAACAATTGTTTCCAAGGAAAAAGATGAAGCATTAACTGGGGTTTTAAAAATTAATTTTCAACTGCAATTTCTTTTTTCGTCTTACTTCTAGTAACTAGGTATTTTAACCTCTTACTATAACGACTCTTATTCTATTTGTTAAGCTATTACTGTAACAATAGCCACAGCGATTCCATCATTGTTAGTCTGTTATCAATTATTGTCATTGATAGATAATAAAATATTGTCTTAAATAATGCACGCTTTGCAAAAATATGTCCGTGTTTATTTTACTTTTTATCTCGTTGGGGGACATGGAAGCTGCTTTCTTTTTTTCTGTGAAAATCTTTCACAACTTAAATGAGGATGACTCTGCATCAGTTTGCCTAGCCAAAAAACGGTTTTCACTTCTTCACAGATATAAAATGTTTTATCGTACATTCATGCTGCTTTGCATGTTTAGCCTTTGATATTTTAACAAACAATGTACAAATTGAATGACATAAGCCTATCGTATAGTCATACTGCTTTTCATGTTTTATCTTCGATATTTTAAAATACGAGTAAAAATACTTAAAACAAACTTAACGAATGACATACAAATTTCACCAATAACACATTCTAAAACGCTCATCACGCATGTATGACAAAAACTTAACGTGAAACGGCCATTTGCAGTATGCAGGATTAGCTCAAAGTGGTTGACAGCGACAGCAGCACTGATATTTCACATGTTTGCCACTTTGCCTGATCTCAGCCTTGGTTACTGTTAAAGGGATCACGCTATCTAATTCTATTTGTTACGTTCACTTTTTTTCGTATTGTCATAAAATTTAAGTAATATTAAAAAAAAAAAATAAATAAATTCTTTTTAAAGACTTTTGATATTGTTCAAAATGACTCACAATTTGGTTGCGGACTCGTGCTCCCATTTGTGTACGTGGATGGAATCGATTCGAGACTGTGGCCTTGTGCTATTCCGGTCTCTTCGGACAAGGAAGGTGGTTCACTCTCGTCTGAAATCACAACTGCAAAAAGATAAGGGAAAAAGCAAATTAAGGGTTTTTGTGGGTGTGGAGAGATTAACTGTTGCCATTTTAATGATTTTTTCAATGAAAAAAATGAAAAGAAAAATTCTGCGACCTGGATTCGAACCAGGAACCTCTGGTATCGTATGCCCGACACCTCTGCCAATTGGGCCATTGCAGACCAATTGGGACAGCCATGCTACCAGAGGTTCCTGGTTCGAATCCAGATTGCAGAATTTTTCCTTTCATTTTTCTCGTGAAAAAATCATTACCTGATGTTTGGAGGTTCATCTCCAGCATATATTTATTATCCTTATAGTATTTTCCTTGTGCATATGTATGTATGGTGCTACGGTTAAAACAATTGCTAAGCAAAAAAACAATGTCAAGCAATAAAACAAGTGATTATTATATTAACGATCACTATAACCATGATCAGTGCTTTCTTCTATTGTTCATGATAATTTAACAAGTCTCGTGCGCTGTTTGTGGAATAATTAGTTTTAATTTAATTCTTATTGTTGCAAAGTTTGCACATTTAAATTGTTTCGTGTGACGAACTCACATGTAGGATATTTCAGACAGTTAAATTAGTTTTGTAGTCTTAAGGGTAGCACCCCCCTCGAAAAATCAAAATTTTGACGAAAAATTGAAAAAAAATTTTTTTTCGTTTTTAGCATTTTCAGGTTTTTGTGAATCCATTCTGAAATTTTTATAGCTGAACGTTAATTAGAAATTAAGATATTAATTAATTTAGTTGCGTCAGTATTTCTGTTTAAGAGCTCATTATTATTATATCTTCCATTCATTCAAAAGGTTTACTACTGAAGATGGGGAAAAAATCCTGAAAACGTTATAATATATTTCAAGTTTATCATCTACGTGTTACGAATCATCGAATTTTCATCATAGACCTTCTTCATCTGTAACTGTGTGCCTCCCTGTGTTCGTGTAACTTCCTCCACTAGATCTTCGTTTCTTCAGTGTTTCTTATGTATTTCATCTGAGTTTCTCCACAAGACCGTTGTTTCATTTGTGTTTTCGTCCTTCAACATCTACTTTATCAATTGGGTAACTTTTTTCCATTGTTTCTATTATTTATTTTAATTTATTTGTTTTCTTTTAATTAAAGGAGTTTTAAATTGTCTAAAAATCTTATGTGGATTAACTGAAGAGAATAAAATAAAACTCTTTTTCCACAACGAAACAGGAATTGAACAAACATAAAAAGAAAAAGACCGAAAATAAAATGGAAAAAATACAACCTGAGTCTGTAAGCGCTTTTCGAAAGCTTTGCTTTCATCATTCAGCAGCCAAGGAGCCCTTCGAATCTTGTTTCAATATTACGGAAAGTTCCTTGATGTACAAAGGACAAACTTTCCGTAATATTGAAACAAGATTCGAAGAACACATGAGACACACAAGATATGGTAGAGGGAATCAGTCATCCATAGCCAAACACTCTCTAGATACCGGGCATGAATTCTTATTAAACAATGTAAAACTTATTGAGTCATAAACAAGAAACACCTTCTGGACGCCTTCGAAAGCTTAGCCATTCAAAAAACAGATAAAAAATTGTTACTCAACTTAGATAGGGGCCCTATTAGCCATTCACCATTGATCAAATGGGCGACGCACTTACCCAATCAATAAATTTCAGTTGGATCTTTTTGTCTTGATTGGCTTCCGTTCGTTATAAATACTCAGCATGTTCTATTCCAAGTCAGTTCTCTCGAGGGGCTCCTTGGCTGCTGAATGATGAAAGCAAAGCTTTCGAAAAGCGCTTACAGACTCAGGTTGCATTTTTTCATTTTATTTTCGGTCTTTTTCTTTTTATGTTTGTTCAATTCCTGTTTCGTTGTGGAAAAAGAGTTTTATTTTATTCTTAAGTTAATCATTAAAGGAGTTTTATTTATCTTAATTAATATATATATGCATAAAATTAAAATTGCTCTAACTTGAGTTCTAATTATCCATTTTAAAAAATTTAAACTGTGCTAGGTCAAGAAAAGGGAGCTCTATAACTTTATTTCAAAGTTTCTAAATCAATGAAACAAGTAATTTTATTGGCTGTTGATAGCATTGCGTGGTATCAACCAATCAGAAAGCAGTTTACAAAACGTGCGTGAACTAGCAATATGGCTGCCTTCATTAGCGTCTTTCTCCTGTAATTCAGTCATCTTTGTTACCTTCTGATCAATTTCAGTTCCAAACATCACCTTTAGTTTATAATTCATTTTATAAACTATAAAATAATTAATAATACCAGGTAGAAGAAGCGATCGGCTAAAGAAGAGACGATTTCATGGAAATCGCTTCACGAACAATAAATCTTACGAAGTAGGTGCTGCCGATACAGACGAAAATGCTACTGAAAAAATTACTTCTTTCAGGAAGCTAAGCGCATCAGGTATTCACAACAGTTTTTGCAAGGGAGTTGAATTCTGAAACTAATATCAGTGGATAAAGATTTATTGACTGTGAACTGTTTTCGACATTTATTAATCAATTTCCCTGTCCTCAGAGCATTATTAATTGTGGATATGATATCAGTGAAAATCGAAGATAAGGACTATGTAGCTGGCGGTTTTTAAAAATTGATGAAAACAAAAATAAATTGATATTTCAACTTTAAACCTAATTTTCTCAGCTTTCTTATTTTCACATTATCACCATCAGTCTTGGCGTAATATCTTTTTAAAGAATTAACATATCATGAAAATTTTTTTTCCAGTCTTTTCATACATAATCAAGGAACCTAATGAACTAGAATCATTGATATGTGAAAATTAATACATTTTTGGTTTGAGTTTGAAATATCTATTAAGCAAGATGACGTGACTAAAAATGGTAGAGATCTATTCATTTCCCCCACCTGAATGGATAAAGCTACCGTAATTCAATTATTCTAGTTCAGAATGTAATACACATTAAATAGAAACCAGAAAAAAAATTTCAACTCAATTGGACTAATAACTTCATCATAAAGTTGACAAGAAATTTATGCTAATTTGGGCTTTTTTTAATACAAAAAAATTAAAAATTAATGTTTTTGTTAATTTAAAATTTAGATTCATAGAAATCATATAGTAAAAGGGTAACGACCATTTTCTCTCAAGTTTTCAATTTTGCCTTTTCGAGGGGGATGCTACCCTTAACTCAATATACATGGAGTACATTAAAAATAAATGAATACATAAAACAAGCCATGTTTTTTAATTTAACTATTCATATTATTTTTACTGGATGATCCAAAAGTGTTACATTTTTTCATGAAACTAATAATTGTTTTGCCGTGAATAAATTCTTTAGCAAAACAATGCGCGATGTTCATGGGCAAACACATCGAATCTGTAACCGATGTATCATAAAACACAAATTGTTATCGAAGAATTGTTATACAAAGTTTCATGAAAAAATGTAAAAAAATGTAACACACTTTTGGATCACCCGGTATAATATGGCTGAGTGATGGGTAAATTCATATAAACTTCATAATTTTATTGAAATATTATAACAATAAATTTCCTATTTCAATAAAAAATATTATCATAAGTAACATCATAAATAAAATTTTAAACATTGTAAACATTTTAATTTTCGTGAAACTCACTCTCTCTATAAAAAATTTAATTTTTAATATTATCATAGATAACTTTTTAGACTATTGAAATATTATATTAACATATTTCTATAATATTATATATTAATATATTTTAATAGTTTTTATTTATATATTTAGACTTTTTGGTGTTCAATTTGGTCATTTTCAAGGGTTGAAATTAAAAATCAAACTCGCATAAATGCTAACACGAGAAAGCACATTTTCACGTCAAATTCGCCACGTTTTTCCATGAGAAGCAACGCGAATGAAATTTTTTAATTTTTATTTATGATAATAACTTTAACTTATTATTTAATAATAATAATAATAATAATAATAATAATAATAATAATAATTTAAATTATTCACATTTAAATTCCAGAAATTTAATAAAGGTTATCAATAATTATGCCACCCCAACTCTTGTACTTCTTTGGAGTCATACAGTGAACACACAGATCTTGAGGGATTTGAAAGGAAACAACGTAAACTGCTTACAAAGCACAGAAAGCACCATCCACACGCAGCTATTGAAAGACTCACCCTGCCTCATTCAGAGGGAGGCAGAGGTCTTATTGACATAATAGATCTACACCAGAAACAGACTCAGTCACTCAGAGAATTTTTCTACTCTAAACAACACACAGCACCATTACACAAAGCAGTCTCCATGGCTGATACAAAATACACACTTTTGAATCTGAACAGCGTGCAGAACAGCCATAACATTCCTACCACATGCACTAAACTTCAATCATGGCTCAGAAAGCAACTCCATGGCAGACATCCTTCTGACCTCAACCAGCAGCACGTCGACAAAAAGGGTCGAACTTTTGGTTGAGTGAAGGGAGTCTCTTTGGGGAAACTAAAGAAACCATGATTGTCATACAAGACCAGGTTATTAACACTAAAAGCTATAGAAAACATATTATCAAAGATTCGACTGATGGGTCTTGCAGGAAATGCCATATCGCAGAGGAAACCATCCAACACGTCATATCCAATTGCAAATTCTCACCCAGAGAGATTATTTACACAGACATAACCAGGTAGCCAACATCGTACATCAACATCTAGCTAAGATACACAAGCTTAGGGACATCCATAAATATATCCCAGACACCGTCTTAGAGATCACCACACCTAAACTCTATTTTGACAGAGCTATAATCACCGACAAAACTATCCCTCATAACAGACCAGACATTACACTAGTAGAGAAGCAAAACAATTGATATCTCCATCCCCAACACACACAATTTACAAAAGACATACACTGACAAAATCACTTGCACACGAAATAAAATGCCTTTGAGGAGTTAACAGAGTACACATTGTTCCTATCGTTCTTTCTGCCACTGGGGTTATTTCCGCACTTACTACACAAAGACCTGTCAACACTAAATTTAAACCCACACTTACATAAAACCTTACAGAGAGCAACAATTTTAAACACCTGTCACATAGTAAGGAAATTCCTACACCCAAACATCAATACTACCACGAGTGCGTGACTTTTCCCTTCCTTACATACGAGTCCCTTGGGCTTGGCCCTTTCTTGGGTCTGCCTCTGGGACTTGGCCTCCGGACTTGATCCGAATTTGGTTTCCCCAAACAACAACAATAATAATAAGAATAAATTATTGCTCATAAAGATGGAATATAATAAAATTCAAACGATAAAAACCGTAAAAAGAATTTTCAACAAATAATTTTTAAGATGAAAATTAAAATGTTTACAATATTATAAATGTTATTTTTGATGTTATTTATGATAATGATTTTTATTGAAATAGAAAATTTATTATTATAATATTTCAATAAATTAAAAAGTTTATAAGAATTTACTCACCATTCACCCATATTATAAAATAATGTGAAGAGTTAAATTAAAGAAACATGGCTTGCTTAGTGTATTTATTTATTTATTTGTTTTAATGTACTGCATTTTCATTTAAAAGTTCAGCATTTTAATATCTGATAATGTTTTATTGCTGGACTTCATTCTACATAAAACTTGATTCCAAAAACGACACCAAAAAGCGTTACGGAAACAGTTTTGCATTGTTATTGCACGTTTAAGCATCGTTGGCACCGGCTGAAAGCACACACCGGAACGGAAAGTCACCTTCTTATATTATTTTGCTTATGTGTGCGTTGCTAAAGGTAAAACAATTGCCAAACAAGAGCTTCATTTTTCAGTGGAGCTCGATGACCCTGTCTATAGAAAATACACGGTGAAAATACATGTAGGCAGAGTCAATAGAATGTATGGTCTATGAACTCTCTCAAACCATTGTTAATGTAGACCTTCGCGATACTAGCGCTACCTGAATTGCACCTCGCAATTTTTCACACATAACAGCTGGTGCTAATACGCATAAGTCTAAACTTTATTAACGATTGTTAAAGATTCATACAGGGTTCTTTTTAGGTGGGGTTTACGGGGCGCGCCACCCCGTTTGCCCTTTTGATGAAAAGTTTCCACCCCGCTGCCCTTTGATCCTGATCACACGCCCTGATACCCGAAAATGTGCCTGCCTCTAAAAATTTTGTAAAGGGTTAAGGAACTTCAAAAAGAACTGTGCATTTTTAATAATGAACCCTGTGCATAATAGCATTATGGAAATTACGAGTCCATACACCAAGAAATACATAAGCGAGGTGGCAGCGGCCAGGAAATACATAGCATTTAAATCTTGCGAATTTGTTCGCAATCACGACTTCTACTTTATTTCTATGCTGCTATTTTGCTAAACTGTGTTGCAGGCACTAAATTATAACAGCATATCAAAAGTTCTATAAGGTTGCTTACATTTTTAACATTGTCGATCAGATTGCATTTTGATGATGGTATTTATGCATTGGATCCAATAGATCAATAAAATTTTTCGTTGTTATTTTTTGAAAATTCATTAAAAATTTGAAAATATATGTGCACACCAGTTTTGCATCTACTCACCTTTTCATGGGACCTCCTTTTGCAACATACACGTCAGCAACACTCTTAAGCATCTACTGAACCGGTGTGCACATTTATTTATTACCTTCTAATTTTGGGAGGTAAACAAGTTATGCTTTTTTTTTTTTGCTACCGTGTACATATTAGTGAATGTATACAAACTTGTGTTTATTTATTGTTCAAAGTGGAATAATTTTCATATCATAAACAAACAATTTAATTTTTATTTTCAGTTAGCAACAACAGCTCGTGACATTTACTCTCCTTTAGTAAGGTACTTTTGTAGTTTTTCTTGTTCACTTTTAACAAAATCTTGGTCCAATGCATGAGAGAATGCAAGTTTATTCTCGTTGATAAATGCAGTTTTAGAATAAACATTAAATCAGGCCTATTCAATTACAATTTTTTTATCCATGAAAACTTCTCTACCCCCAAAAGGGTTGCACAGTTTCCATTTCAAGAATGATTTTTGCTTAGACCAGTACTGTTGTTTCTGCTTCATTCAACAGCCTAGATCTCTGCACCAAGGTTACGACGGTGAAGAGAATTCTCTAATGGCAAATAGACACATCCTGAAATGACGAGTCAAATGGATTCCTATTCCCTGTTACGTGCTCAATATTTGCCATTGACAATGGCTCATTTCTCAATATTTTTTCCATGATTTTGTGTTTATATGACCTGATCTTGGATTACAATCGTGAAACCTTTGGTCTCAGGGTCTCTAGTTTTTTTTCTAGACAGCACGTTTTTGTCTCCATGACTGCAACCTCTGTTATAGAAATTAACTCTGAAAACTACTAAAATCAGAGAAATGAAAACTTTTATCAACTTTAACTATTGTTTTGTGTAAAATGGAATCGTGCCTTGACAGGAGATATTTCTTCCTACTATTTATGCCCATGCTCAAAGACTGGGTTGTTCTAGTCTGCAAAATATCATCAAACTTTGCAGCTAGATCCAGTAAGCTTTCTTAACATAATCAATGCAGATAGAGAAAACAAAAAGTTGATTGCATGGCTGCGTGCAAGCAAACAACCACCAACACTCTGCCCCCCCCCCCCCCCACCACCTCCTTCTGTAGAGGCTGTTGTGCACGTGTGATTGCCATTCCATGCATTTCCAGAGGTCCCACTCCCAAACTAGTTCATACTCGAAGCAGCTCTTAAGAGAGTCCTAGGCAGTGCTAGCACAGATGCTGAGGGCATCCCACGAATGCTCAATGGGATATATATCTGGGGAACGAGGTGGTCAATCCATAGGCTGGATGTCCTCACGTTCCCGATACTCCTCCACATCGTGCTCTTAGTGTAGAGGAACTCTGATCCAAAGACTCCCTGGAAAAGTCACATATAGTGTTGTAGGATATGGCTGGTATTGGAGCTAATTTTCAATAAGATTTGAAAAAGATTATTGCTTTGTCTACGTTAAGTCAATTGGGATTGATGATGTTTATTTTGTCTGTGGGTTTTGTGAAGTTAGCTTTTTTTCATCATTTAACACACGCAATATTTAAGGCTTTATTATTTTTACGTGCTGGGTCATTTATTCACTCTATCTGCAGTAGACCTGGGAGGTTACTGTACCACAGTCGAACGTGCAGTAGGGTGCGTGCACCGATCGGGACGACCGCCTGCACCATCACCATACCTCGTCCGAACCAACTACCTTCAAAGATGTTACTGTTGTGGACCTAGTCCCGTCCCTTGCTCTCTCCAAACATAAACGAGCCGAGAATCGCTTTGCAGGCTGAACAGACAGAGCCCGGCTGTGCTTCTGTCCAGGTCGAACGTTCGTTGCATTGCCTCTGTCGCGCTATCGGGTGAGCCAGGGTCGATAGGATGCAAGCCGCGACCTCCGAGCGTGAAGCCTGAACCGACGAAGTTGCCTGTAGACTGTATACCTTAAAACAGATGTCCTCGTAGATGTCACTAGCTCCCTAGCGAGAGCCCCTGCAGCGGTTGTAGTATCTGGCATTTAGAGCGAGAAATTGGTAATTCTGGGATGTGGTGCAACGTGGACGACCACTTCTCGAACAAAGTTGGATATTTCCTCGTTCTTGAAACGTGCAAAGCTTCAATACATCCACTTCGGACTGGCCTGTCTCGAGACATCCAAGATTTCTTCCTTTTGTTACCTCGTCCAAATGAACACAACAAACCATAATTTATCTTTAGTTATCATGCTCATGTGAAACTGCATATTTCTAGTGAAATTATGGAACATGCACATTGGGTGGCAACTGTCAACAAAATGAGACATAACCTAACCTAACCTAACCTAACCTATCAATCTATCTCTGTCCAAGGTTTGATGACATTTTGCAGACTGAATCTTGTAGTAAACCCCTTAAGTTTTTGAGCCTCAATGTATTTGCTTATTAAACAAATTGCTAAGTTGGAGAATTCCTCTTCCTCTAGCCATTTTTCTTGGAATAGTGTCTGTTGTCTCTCTCTCTCTCTCTCTCTCTTATCTTTAAGTTAGCAAAGTAACCTTGTTTAATTCAATTTGCAAAGTTCTTAAAAAAGCTACTGCAATACAAGAAAGAGTGTATTCAATTGATGTTATGCACTTGAGGTGTAAGGAAATTAACCTGTTGGCCAATCAATGCATTCAGCTTGTCTGTTCTGTCTCACTTTAGCAAGTTTTGGTCTGCACAAAGGGTCTGTCCCTTCAAATTCAATAAGAGCGCTTCTCCTGCTTTTTTAGACTTGAGAATCTTGTATTTTCTCAATAAGTGACGGTTCCCTTATCAAAGAAGGCGAGAACAACTTGCATTCATCACGAAAAACCATCACGATAAGATTTCACTTGCTTTGTATCTACAGGTGGAGCAAAGGAATGGAGACAAATCGAACGTCTCGCCACACAACTTAAGTATACGAGTTTTTCTTGCATCTTGGATTTGGCCATTCTTTCTTTGGCGTAGTCGTTTCTTTCCTACATTCTCATTTATTATTTTTTAAGCACACAATTACCAAAACGACAAGATGCGGTTCACAGAGGCTCCCGGGGCAGAAAAAGAGTCTATCACGATCTGGGGCAGAATTTGTGTCGACAGGAAGACATAATTTGTCTTCGTGGACGATGGAGTCAAAACAAACAAAAACGTATACCGCCGTCCCATTTGGGGGGGAGGGGGCTGTGGTACTTTGTCACTCGGCAGCACTCGAGCGATGAAACTTGGACCTTTCGGAAAGGTTCGGCACCGGTCCACAAAGCAGGAACGGTGCAAAACAATATTCTGGATTTCATTCACATCCCAAGATCTTAACCGAACCGATTACTGTGTTTGGTCCAGTCTGGAGGCCAGGGTCTGTGCTAAGTCCCACAAAACTTTGGAAATCGCCAAATCCATCACAGTGCCGAGAGTGGGATCGATTCGCACGAGAGTCGTTGCCAAAAGTTTCGAGAAAGGCTCAGTGTCGATGCTGAGGGAGGCCGCTTTGAAATTTAGAAGACCACTCCTAGAGAAAGAAGGTAAAGCCAATTGGGTTGTTACAATCGTCGTTAGCATTAATGAACGTCTGTCTCCATTATTTTGCTTTGCCCTATAAAATAGCGAGTCATCCTTTGAGTTTAAAGGCGTCGACAGATGCTTAATTTGTTATTATCGCTCCACGTCGGTCTGCAATCCTGCATCCTGTTAACGTTATAATTCTTAATTTACCACACAATAGAAAGGGGCAAGTAAAAAAGATGCAAAAGCGCACGGCCACGGGGATCTTGCTTTTTCTCCCCGTCGCCAAAGGACACTTCCTCGACGTTCGCGCAGATTTTGAGAAGGTACTCGAGCGTCGGCTGCACAAACGTCCCATAGTGTGGGATCGGGGGCATAGAAAGAAGTCCACTTTCTATACTCCAGATAATACTTCTCAACAGATGCTGCATTTTCGCAGTCCTCAAAATTGTCTCCACTCGAGGGCGTTTCGATTCCGTCCACCTTAGAGCACTAGAATAGATTCGTCACCATCGGGAAAACAAAGAAATTTTGGTGACGAATTATCGGGGAATCGTTCAGTTTAAACGTTTCTTTCAATTCAATTTCCGCTCAAAGTGCGCACATCCTGTCCTCTCGTGGATATGAACTTTTAATGAACTGAACAAGTCAACGAAATAGAAGAAGTTGGACACTCTCTTTAACGCTAATAAAACGCGTTGGTAGGTAGGTACTCACTCACTCACTCACTCACCTTGTGGGTCGTCGTCGGCCAGCGGAATGCTATTGATCTCCTCTTGTAAACGGTTCACCGACATCTTGAAGGGTCGTCGAGGATCCACGCGTCCCAAATCGATGCTTCTTTGGCTGCACGGAGAAGAAGAAGAAGAGAAAAGGGAGGGAATCAATGCATTTACGGTAGCAGCAGCAGCAGCAGCATCAACGAAAACTGAAACGGGAGAAACGGGGGGAGAAATAAATAAACAAGGGGCGAGGGGTGTGGAAACCAGCCAGGCGTCGTTTTTTTTTTTTTGGCGCTCGTGATTTTTCTATCCCAATTGACAAAGTTGACAGGCCAACATTCGACATTCACGTTCATTTGGTCAGAGTGGACGGTCGGAGCGGAACCGCTTGCTGAGCAGGGAGGAACAAGAGGGAACGAGTGAGTCGATCGCTGAAAGTGGCTGGCTGCTGCTCGCGTATTCATTCTGCCCCTGCACTGCAGTCAGTCGCCGCCCGAAAACGACGCGTCCGCAGAACGACCACGTCAAAGGGGCAACCACCCGTTTCATAAGCGCATTCTCACGGACGAGGAGGAGAGTAGCGCTACTGGGCCCGTGGGAAGGAGGAGGATTGTGTGGGGAGACTACTTACCTCGAACAAAAAAGGACGTCGACTCAGTTAAACAGACGGAGAAGCAGCCACCATCTTGTTTAACGTCACGTGATCGTGGATGACGTCAGTTCCCAGAGGGCTTTGCGAAGGTTTTGCCAAACGAAGCATGGCTGCGACTGTCGAGTTCTTCTTGTCAGGAACGTTGGGTTGGTGATCAACAGCAACGACATCGAAGTCACTCCTCTCATCTGCTCCTCCGGTGAGTACGAAGCTCTCCCTCGCTCAAGCGCCCTCGCACTTTTAGCTGAGAAAAGCGTGAATCGATGCACGGCGTCACTCGCTCGCTCGCTTCTCCGACGAAGGAAAGCGAAGAAAAAGCCAAGTGGAGCGAGTGAGTGCTCCTCTGTTTTCCTTGAGGGCGGGCGCTACGCTCACTCTCCTAAACACTGCCCCCCCCCCCCCCAACCCCGCGACTCCCGTTGCGCCTCTTTTTATATTCCCGCGGGAGGGTTCTCTTTATTTGAGTTCGTTTATTTATTTTTCCGACTCTTTATTTATCCTCCACGCTCTCTTATCTGATGACGTGTCACGAGGGGCCAATTTTAATTTATTTCATTTGCATTCTTTGCAAATAACCGAGTGGACTGACTGACTGCTTGCTCTCTCTTTCTCTCTCTCTCGCTCTCGCTCTGTCAGCATTGAGTGCGAGTGGAGGTGCAAAATGTTAGCGAACCCTGGTGGAGGAGGAAAGAGTCGAACAAACCTTCTTGGTGGTGATGGGGGAGGAGGAGGAGGGGGTATAGGAGGTGGAGGTAGGAAGAAGGCAGCGAAGCGAGCGATGACTGCTACTGCTTTGTACCTGAGGTTTTCCACAAATTCCACGTGAAATGGGGAGGAAGGGCGTTTGCACGAGGAAATTGGCCGCTACTGCTTCTGCTCCTCGGTAGGGACAGCGGTAGTAGCAGTGATGAGGATGGAATAAACTGTGGATCCTCCACTCCCCCCCCCTCACCCCCCGCCTCCACCTTTGGAATGTCAGAGCAGAGGCAAGAGCAGCCAGTAGCTTAGCGATGTTGATCTTCGTTCGTCGCCGCCTTTCCTGTTTCTCACCCACAAGGGAAGAGGAGGACGGCGAGGGATGGGGTGGGTCGTATTCGCTGTCCTCAGAGCTCACCATCGCGAGCCTCATTCTGCCTTTATCCCCGCTTTCTTTCACTCGTTCGGTGCCTCTCGTGCTCCATGAATTTCAGCTGAGTATTTGTGGGTGGGTGGGTGTGTTGTACCAAGAGCTGCTATTTTAAAGAGAAAGAATTGGACGAGTTGTTGTGAAGTGTAGAGATTGGAAACATGGACGTGTTGCACACCCAGCCTCCCTCCCTCCCTCCCTTTTCCTTCCCCCGTCGGAGGAAGTGGCTTGCGAGTGGAATTTTTTTTTTTTTTCTTTTTGAAAATGCAAAACGAACGCGCGTAATTTTGTCGTTCGGTCTCGGCGTGTCGAGCGATGGCTTATGTAGAGAGGGGGCGCCACCTGACCGAATGGTGTACGGTTTTTCTCGCCGCGTGCAAGGTTATTTTGTGAACCCGTGACGAGGAATCGCCAGCATTTTGTGATCCCGCGCGAGGGTTTGTTTTGGATCCGCGAGCGGAAAGTCTTCGATTTACACGGCCTTTAGTCACGTATTTAGAGGAACGCTTTCTCACGCGTGCTGGTTGTTGTTGGATTCTGCTGTTCCTACTCTCCCCGAATCCTTCACAAGAAATAATCAACGTGAATGACCCCACGAGGGTTTCATTTTTTCAACGTCTCTCGTCGACTGGCTCGAGATTCGAGCAGCAGGAGAGAGAGTCAAGTGTGGCCAAGACCGAGATCGGGCGCTGCTCTACTTGCTTTTTCCGGCGAGAAAGTGCGCGGGTTGCCGAAGGAAGAGGCCTATATAATCGCCATCCGCTGAAGAAGCCAAGTCAACGTATGAAACGCCATCCACAAAAGGACTGAGCAGCGAGGGATGACGCTTCCTTCTTTCGTTGTTCTCGTCTTCGCTGTCGCTGCAAAAGTGCTACTGCGTCCGTTGATTCGAGGCACACATTTGTTGACTTGACTTGACTTGGCTTCTTCCTTCCTTTCTTTCTTCCTTTCTTTCTTTCGTCCTGCCTCCCGTATCTGTTCCTAAGGGACAGGTTAGTTACCGTGGCTGGCGCATCCAAACGACAGTGGGTTGTGCGTTTTCTTTTCGTTCTCGGTCGCCCGCGCTAATGAAGAAATCCCGTTGCCCCTTGAGACGTAGGCGCAGTGAGAAGCGTGCCAACTGGGTTGGAGAAGAGCTGTCGCAACGCTAGTATGGACCTTATTACGGACAAATAGCCCCATTACAAGAGCACGTCAAAGTGGCAATTGAGAAATGTGAGCTTAGCAACCGAGAATCTGTCAATGTACTACCTGAGGCGGCTTTCGGAACAACGAAGGAAAAGCACTGGGCTGGGCTGCGATGCGATCTTTCCAACGAAGGAAAAGCTGTCACCGACGCCTTTTCACCTTTCATCCAATTGTTGATGCTTTTGAAAGGACACTCGGTGACAGCTTAGCTTTCTTTACCCTTGCACGCGGTAGGTAGCTCAGTGGTGAAGGCGACAGACAACGTACAGAGAGTCCTGGTCCCTGATTCGAATCGAGGTCGCGGAATTTTTCCTTTCTTTTTCCATCTCCCTTTGATAGCAGGATGGTCCAAAGACGATCTCGCTTGGTTTTCTTCTTCTTCTTCACATCTACTTGCTTTATTTAAAACTGTTTTCCATGATGATTTCATGGTGCCCTTTCTAAAATTGAACATGGAATTGTGGTCTGGTCTGCAGCTGCCAAAATGCAAATAGCAAGTACATTATGAGAAGGGTGACCCAAACTTATTCAGCCGAATTGTAGGAAGGAAAAATCTCCTCTAAACATTCCATTTAGTTTCGATCGTGTGTGGGATATCGACGTTTGTCTACTTTCTTTTATTTAGAGTCTTCTTTTCCTAGAAAAAAATGTTGGGTTACCTTTGCATATGCCAAACAGGAAGAGGAAACGTCGAGCAGATTGTGGCAGCTACCAGCTCACTTGTTGGAAGATGTGACCAGTGAGTGCATTGGAGCTGGGGGCAACCGTTTTGAGGGGCTTCCTCAACATTGATTTGTTACTTTCTTCTTCTCATTTAGTTTTGTTTTGTAGTTCAATGCGATGTTGTGTCAGTCAGTAGGCAGAATAAAAGTGTTTTATTTAACAACTCTACAAGAAAATAGACAAACGCTGATACCTCACACACGATGGAATGTTTAGAGGACGTTTTTTGTTCCATTTGAACCATGTACAAGTATAAGTTGGGACCACCCTCTCTCTATTCTATGTATGCTATTCCAACCTTTAACATTGTAAGTGAACATGCTAGGTGGCTACGGCTTTTAAGTCATCAACAGCATCCGGTGCGTTATTGGGAGGAGACTCTGCATGGATGTCAGCTGGATGCACAGAAAACCCGGGAAACTCAGAAATTTAAAATCTCTCCCACCAGAAGAATTTGCAACTTTATCCAGGCGTTCTTTCCCTACCACATCGAACATCCTTTGCTTTTCACGTAATAAATTGTATGACCGAACTCCTAATCATGCTGTACCGAACTTACTTTCTGATTCATTCACTCTACCGTAGCCTCCGCATATGTAAAGGCATTGAACGACTCTACATATTCCTCCACAATGGAATAATATTGAATAGAACATTCAAAATAGTTGTTTTTATCTCCTCATTCGAATAGAATAGAAAAAAGAAGTTGGATTCAACCACTCTAGAATGTATCGATTGGGCTTTTGGCCTCCTTTCCCAATATTACAAAACTGTCATTTATTTCACTTTGGAGTTTTATTCTTTTGTTTTGTTTCTTTGTTTCTTTGTTTTGAAACCCCACATCCATCTCCCCCATTTTTGACTTGAACATAGTGTCCGTTCTACCAAATAAACAAGGGGAAACGACGAGTGTTTATTAGCACGTAATTTATAAAATTTTCTTGTTGTTAATATGCCGTCTCCTATCGGTTGGAGGTGGGCGTTCTAGGAATATTAATGCGGTGGTTTTCCATTAGTAAGGGACAAAGACAACATCCATGCCACAGCGGGATTCGAACCCGCGACCCGAGGATCACGAGAAGCACTGAAGCCGACCGGGCCGGCTAATATAAAATACTAACTGAAGGAAACTAAGAAATTGAAATCAAATCTTGTAAACATTCCGAGGAGGAGCTTTAGCAATGAAGGAGAAATACATTAATCCCTCCCGAGTCATCTATTTTTACCCCTTTATCTGCACTTTTTGTATTCAATTTCGTCTTGAAAGAAGATTTGAACCATTTTTATCATGAGAAAGTTTAATTTTGATGAACATGGTTATGTTTAACTTCCATTAACAGCTTTTTATCGTCTGCTTTATGTTTATTACTTTTAATGGCTCTTATTTCATTAGCTTAAAAATTAAATATGCTCCATGATAACTTAAAAATAAAAATAAATTGATTTTCTCGAACGTAAAAGTTAAAAAATGTAAAAAAACCTCGTATCTTCTTTCCTTTCTCATCATTTCCGAACGTATGATTGATATATCACATGCCACATGTTGGATAAGTTCTAAGGACCAAGTGACTGCCGCCCCCGCAAATCCGATCCCACTGGAACAATTGGGCCTAAACTTCATAGTAATGTAGATCTTGCCTAGAGGAATGTGGATACTGGATTTTACTCCTTTACCTACCTAAATAGCCCTCTCTGAATCCCACGCCCGTAATTCCGGACAAAACGAATGAAGAACAAACAGTTTTTACTATGTTCAAAGATGCTCACCTTCTGCATTCACACATTAACAGCATATCTCTTCAACATACGGCATACAAATCAAAACCAAACTAAATAGTGCAGATAGGAAGCTACATTCCGAATTTCAACCTTGTACCTCAAAAAAATGTAGAAATGATGAAGGGTGATTCAAATCGTGTGTAAAATAAAAGCAATAAGTACTTAATGATAAGCTTATAGATGATGAGCACTTGAGCAACCGTGCGTCGACAAAGCGATTTCACGTGCGCGCGCCCATGTCAATAATGCTTAAAAGATGAACAGAAAGTAACAATGTATTCCTTGTTGACAAATCGATCGTTATAGGACATGCCAGTATCTTTGAATTCTTTACACTCGCTGTTTTAGCACGTGAATTCGACTCGAAGGAGTCCACGAAAAATTCTGAAAAGTTGATACGGCCGAGCTAAGACTCTGATGGCCAAGTTTCTGAAAACAGAATTTGAAAAAGTTAATCCCTTTTCAAGTTATCGTGCAAACAGCGGCCGAATAAACGTACAGACCAAGGGCGCATTCTTAGCAGTAGCTTTTCTGCTAATAAAAGGCTCCAAAGATGAATTGTAGCTAAGCAAGACGGATTAAACATCCAAAATATTAGCACACTACAAAAGGAAAAAGAACCAACCAACTAACAGCATGATTGATTCTGCCCAGCTAAATAGAGGCCAAAGAATATTAAAAGCCTTTTAGGCAAGATCAACGCTGAGGATCAACCTGGAATGTACAAGTTGGCTTGCGGATCTTGTGATAAGGTGCAACTTGGCCAGCGCTAGAAACGGCAGGTTGGATTAAAACCACACCTTCAACAAAAACGACCTCCAAATACTGCACAGCACGAGCATTGAACTTGCTGGAAGCCCTAGAAAATAGCCAGTGAAAAAAAGACGACCAAGTCATTCAACATACATGATGGTCCGCTACATGTTTCAGACTGACATTTATTTAATAAGGAAGAACAAATTTCTCCCATTGGCTACTATAAACGACACTTGCTTGATTAGTCTCCCTCAACTTTGCTCCTGATTAGTCATTGTATAACGGGTTTTTTGAGGGTTTTCTTCGTAATTTGTTAGTTTGTAAGATGCATTTACTATATTAACCTACTTGTACATGAGAACGTGCTACTAAATACTCTTTGTGGAATCGTGTTTATTTGGTCGCTCCTAGTCCACAGTTAGTTCTACTTTACTTAGATGTAGTTTGCTATTCAAAAAAGATCAAAAGAAAAAGTCATCACATTCCCTGTTTATCATGTGCACGCACGGTACAAAAGTAAACCAAGATCCCGATCCCCGACCAACAGGTATTCAGTGTCGATGACGATGCGTGTTAACGAAAAAATTGTTCAAATGGTTCGTTGGCGTTTTAATGGTTCTACAGTTGAACTTCAAAACAACGGATTCCGGAAGCAACGGACGAATTTTCAGATGGTCCAGATGAGATATCTGCGTCTGCTACCGATAGGAGCGGGTCAATCACTCGTTTTCAAGCACCGTCGATACATTGACTTAATGAAGTTATTTTAAGAATTGAATACATATTTTCTATGCTTTTCTTTTATCCCCCCCCCCCCCCAATTAGTCAGTTGTTTCAAGTTCCCGTAATCTATCTAAAGAAAATTATTTGTTTCTTGTACAAATGTACAGTTTTATTCTGATCTTGATGAAATTTTGCACACTTGATCATGAAAGCAAGAGGAATGTCTAACTGAGATTACGAAAAAACTAAAAATGATCGCTCTTCCTACTAAGGGGCAGGTGGTAGGTATCTTGTGACCAGCAATGCAAGGCAAAGTTTGTGCAATATAAAGAGCGTTCATCAAATCATGCCCTGAAGATTTCATCCCAATTGTAACAATGCATAAAATTGCTGTTGTTCGGGCTTGTCTTAGTACATGAAAATGAACAGTAATTGGAGACGATGCAGAGTTAGCAGACTACTGAGAAAGAGTGGAAAGGTGACGGAGGAAGCAGCCAGCGCACAAAGTGATGAATGGCCAAGTTTCAGTTGAAGCCATCGAGAGCAGAGTTGCAATTGCCACAACAACAGATTCCCTCGCAAGTGGTGAATAAGCCCACTCGGATTGTTGGGATTGCAGAGCACACAGACAAACGACCGTGTACATGTAGGCATGCCTCCCAGAAAGAAAATAAATTTGCATGCACGCTTGAAGAATATGTTAGCAATCCTTTGGGAAAGAATAATTCAAGCCACTAAAACGACCTGTTTCCACACGCAAAATCATCTTAAAGATGGAGCATCGTTTGCATTAAGCATTCCCCTCCTTTGATCAGCTGACTCGTCTTGTTTCTCGCCTCGACCGATCACAGCAACTGACTGACTGGACGACCACGCTGCGCGCCTCTCATCTGCTTTGAATTTCCGTGCTCGACAGCGTGCTAGTATCTTCTCATTAGCCCAGTTGTTCTGGTTCGTGCATACGGCACTTTTCCTACACCACTAGCAGCAGCACGACATCGTCAGCCATTGAAAACATTAGAGCAGAATAAGAAAAATGAATTGGAAATGAAAGTAAGGTTAAAAAAAGCATTTAAACGGAAGAAGCGAAAGGTTAAATGGAGAGAGAGTGGAAGGAATTGTTAATAGACTGAAGAGCCCCCTACTCTTTGGCCTGCAAAACAGCTGCAACTCGCCTCCAAGTGCGTGGTAGATGACTGGAGACAGGTTGTACCAAATGGCTAAGCAAAGTCCACATATTCCGACGTGGTGATGTTTGAGCTCTGAGCTGCCACTCCAGGACATCCCAAATGCGCTCTATCGGATTAAGACCCGGCGAGTTAGGTGGAATTCATCCTTATGCTTTTCGAACCACTCCAACACATTGTGACATGGGGCGTTGTCCTGCTGGAAGATTCCATTTCCAGTTGGGAAGACAGACGCCATGTAAAGGTGCAATTGATCCGCAAATGATGTTCAGATAGTTCGCAGCTTTCACGGTCCGTTCTACCACAACTACGGGTTCCCCAAAGCATAATACCGCCGCCACCACTAGACTGCGGCTGGCCTGCTGTACAGAGGGGGTGGGGAGCAACTGTTCGCCTGGAAGTCGGCGCGATGAAGAAGAAATCGTGATTCCTCCGACCAGGCAACTCTCTTCCACTTATCCACGGTCCAGTCTCGATGGGCCCACTGTAGGAGGCGTAGTTGACAGTGCCCTTTGGTCGAGTGGGACAGGCCCATAGCCGAAACACTTGCACTCGTTGGACCTGCATTCTATTGGGCTGTCTGGCGCCCATCTTGCTTTACCAAGCGGGACAGTCTCCGACGCGTGGGCGTCTGCTGTTGGTTTCACCGTCATTCATCCACTTTGCAAAACAACCTACTAGTCGTGCAGTTTCGAGCCATTCCAGTGTCACAAGCCATTCTAAAGGCTTCAGTGCGCCTATTTGCAAGCAACACTTGGATTTCTTCCGGGCAAACGGTGATTTCTCCTTTTCTAAAATTCTCCTCCACTGATGATCTACTGCTGCTTGCTTGCTTGCTTGCTTGCTTGCTTGCTTTCACTGGGACTAGAAAGATTGGTCGAGCTCAAATGCGGTCCCAAAGTTATCATGGGTCAAGATGGAAGAAGAACCTGTAAGTTTGGAGCCACTTGAACGAAATTGTAAAAAATGTCCCTGCCTCTGAAAATTGTTGTTGTCTTTGGATTTCCCCCCCCCGTTTCCTCTACGTGGAAGAAATGTTGACGCACTTGTTCGGGCGGTAAAAAAAAAAAAGGCTCCACTTGAGTTGAGTGTTAATTAAATACGCATAAGCCTCATTTTCACTTCTTACACTAATGGAAAATGATGATGATGATGATGATGCTAGGAAACTGGGCAAAAAAAGAGAAAGCAGTCAACTTATTTGAATCCACTGAAGAAATGCGTCTGCTGCGTACACCATTCAAACAAGTTTTCTCTTTCTTTGCTACCATGGACTGACTATACACGCAGTTGGTCCGTCGCTCTTGAACGTGACTGGTTGTCGTGTCGCTTCTCCACTTAACTCGGATGGTCTCGGATTGGTGACCTGCCTTTAACTCTCAGGAATGGCGCCGCTTCTGCCTTTGCCAATCCTCTCTTGCATATGCTTTCATCGGTCAACATTTTGGTTTTACTCATTTTTACACTCGAATCTCGATATCTCGAACAGAAAACAAAAATGTGCTTTTAAATCCAGTTTATTCAAGGGAGCGAGTGAGTGAGTGGGAGAATACGAAGATAAAATGGTCCTCCGATGGTCCGAAGAGAATACTGCTACTACTGCCAATGCACATGCGTCCCTTCCATCCGTCCATCCCTTTTCCCGCGAGCTGCGTTTGCATTTTCTCGATACGAACACTCTCCTCAGTTCGACACGGAATGGGACAGTTCGAGGGGTAAAAGGTCTCTCTCTCTGTGCACGGCACATGTTCGAAAGGTCACTGCCCCGCCGCTCCCCCTCCCCCCTCCCCCGCCTCCTCATGGAGATCCTCGCTTCCTGTCGGCGGAACCCGAACAATGGTGGGATAGAAAAGCGGTCGCACGGGGATCGCGCGCGCACACACACACACACACACACACACACACACACACACACACATAGTATACAGCAATGTGCTGTTTCTCACGCCCTTCTCCTTGCCCGCATTGTCTTTAATGAGGAAGAAGGGAAGGCAGACTGAGGGCTACACTGACCGATGGCCAAGGGAAACCGAACGCGTTGACTCACACACAGATGGATGCACACACTGTTTGTATTGTTGATGCTGGAGCGCGACTGTCGAGTGGTTTTTATCGCGAAGGGGACGTTTTGTTTTGATCACACCGAGAGAAAGCGACAGCAATCCACTACCAAAAAAGGTGGGGGTGGGTGGATGGATGGCTGCCTCCTTCCCGTTTACCTCCGAGTTTTGTGTGGAAAGGCTCCCCTATCAATTTGTGATGCAGCGAAGGCCACTCGAGGGCGTAGGAGGCGGCTTCCTTTGCCACCGAGATCGTCGTCTTTCCCTTTAATCGGATTGTCGGCAGGACGGGGAGAGGGCACGTTCTGTGCCGTGGAGGTGACGGTCGGCTGCCGACCGTGTAAAAGGCGCGTTTCCTCTAACGAGATTAGCGACTCCATCGAAAGTGGCCGCACCACAACAAACGCCACACTCGGCCGACCTTACTAGTGCTACAGTGCTTGGGGAGGGGGGGAGAGGAGTGGGTTGCCTTGTGACCGAGGTCGTCCGTCGTCATCTTCTCCTGTCGGGCAGGATACGTGGTAGGAACGCTTTGTCGTTGTCCCGTCGCCAATGGCCCACGAACAGTCCCTCGCGTCGTTCTTGTTGCCCGTGTCCGCCCCCACTCCTCTCTCTCTCTTTGCATTATCGAATACGCCGCCAAGAGGATATGTCGGAGCGCCACTTTTGGACATGGTATCGTCCTCTGTGCTTGGGTCTCGTGGTGGAAGTCGTTTTCGACGATCAATGACGATCGTCTTCGGTGACTCTTGGGTTGCAATCTTTGCAAACAGCCCGTTGCAATCCTAGCGAGCAGTGGATCCGTACAGGAGGAAGAAGAAGAGAAGGGCCTCGAGTGGAACGTAACGCGCTGAAAGGCACTGAAGCACGCAAAAGAGAGAGAGAGAGAGACAGAGAGAGAGGCGAGTGGGAAAGTGGAGAAGCGGCAACGACCAAACACGTCGTCAGTCGTTCTCCTTTTGTCAACGGATTTGACTTTAGCGCGCGGTGTGTCTCTCCGAGGCCCATTTGTTACGCTCTCAAAAGAGGCCACTGTGTTTTGTGCTGTCGTGTTTGGAGGCCTCCCATCCCCTCACAACAAATGGCCACTAGCTCCCGTCCCATTCGACTCTTCCCTACCTTGTGTTTCGTCGTCGATGTTTGTGGTGGTCGACCAAACGTTTGGCGTCACACGTTTCTATATCGACCTAGCTCGCCGCGTGCCTATGGATCGGACGAGTTGTTTATGTCGTGTGATTCGGATGCTCGGACGTTCGACCCTGATGAGGTCATCACCTCACCTCACCTCTCCTCTCCCCCCCCCCACCCATGCCATCAAAGGAGCGTGCCCTATAACCCGCCTCAAAGGTGGGCAGGAGGTCGGCATTTCCAATGAAATGATCCCGCTGCTTTGGCTAAAGGAACGTCCACACGCAACATGGCCGTTCCCGGAAACGGGGGGGGGGGGGGGGGTTTAACAATCCCCCCCCCCCCAAAAAAAAAATTCTGGGTATGGCCCTGATGCGCAATGATGCCTCAATAGGAATTTTCCAATGTCCTCGGAGCTCAAGTTATTGCAGTGGGTGGATGGGTGGTCACGATGAGGTGCTTGGTCGTGGCGTTTGTTGCATGGGCAGGGGAGATTGTCTTGTACTCGCTGCACGATGATGATCTGCTTGGCTTGGTCATTTTCCCTCCTTGTCTGTGTTATGTGGGTTTCTTTCTTCGTTTTAGCGAGGAACTAACTTGGCGCCAGGGAAGGGCGATGAAAGAAAGACCAGACCAGACCAGTCACCCTATCTCTCCCCCCTCACTTTTGTCTTTGTTGGTTAAGTTACGAGTGAGCTCTCTTGTTTGTTTTCTTTTTATTTCAGGTGGACGAGAGGGACGGTGCTGTTGGCGTGGATGTCGGCGAAGAGCGACGCCTCTGGTCTGTGCACCCTTCTTCCCGTTGGCCCACGACGATGAAACGGCGTAAAGACGTCCACTGCACGACGGTGATGACGACGCACGGCAACTGAAGAGGCGTTTGCTCTCTTCCTCGTTTCTGTCGCGGGGGTCGTTCTTTGTGCTCTTTGTCGTTTGGGAAGCCGTCGGACGAGGAGGGACGGAGGTGTGGGCGCCCTTTGACCCCCTTCCCCCTCGTGTTTTTTCGTGCTTTTCTCAGCAAATTCAGTCGGCCACACCGAAGACGCCCACAAGGCAAGGGAGGAGGGGGCATTGGGGCCGGTCGCCTCTCGGCTGGCCACGCTTCCGAAGCAACGACGGCGCCATGACCGACGTGGCGAGCATCACCGTCGACCGACCTTCGACCGAATCCCTAGGAACGCGTCGTCGTCGCCGTCGCCGCCACCGCCGCCACTACCACCACCTCCGCTTTCGTGCCGCACCGCTCCACTGACCCCGGAGGAGGCGAAGGAGCATGACGAGTGGGACGAGAAGCGTCGACCACACCACGAACCTTCGACCGTCGCCGCCAAACGTCCACGAGGAGGAAGAGGAGGAGGAAGAACTTCGTCATCATCATCCTCATCCTCATCATTGTCAGCAGCAGCAGCAGCAGCGGGACTACGTGGCCCGTCTGAGCGACCGACTCAAGAATGGATGGAGCGCCCATCTCGACCGGCACGGACGTATCTTCTACTGCAAGTAAGTGACAAGTATGTGTGTGTGCATGTGCATGTGTATGTATGTGTGTGCGCGGACGGGCGCTTGCGGTGTATGGGATATCGCCCCTCCTTCCTCCCTCCCTCATGGTCCTCTTTGTTCGCTATTGGTCCCCGAACCGTTTTCATAATAATAATAACAACAACAATAAGAGTAGTGTTTTGCATTCTCATTAGGACATTTGTTTAAAAACGTGTTGACGAAGCGTCGTCTGTGTAGGAGGCTTGTGATGGTTTGATGACGTGTTTTGTTAAAGATGGATTCATTCTTCTTTTACATTGTGCTCGTTAATTATAGTAATCCTTTTGTGTCTCTGAGTATGAATTTGCTAGCACTGGTTGGTGGGGGATGGCGTGCAATAGGCTGATATTCGCCCCTGAAGCTCGCACGACGGGAAAAGTGGAAGGGAGGGAGGGGGGCAGTGGGCGACGCACGTGGCTCGAAAGACGTCTTTCTCGTAGCGGACGAGGTGACGTCGTCAGTCGTCTCTCGCATTCGTCGTTCGTCGATGCGATTACCCGTGATGCCTTTCGAAGGACCGACCGACAGCTGCGTGCGTTCTCCATCCACCGTCGTCGATCGAGCCCCGTGGTGACGCGATTGTTGCTGCTGTTTCTGCGTTTGAAGTCGAGCGGCGTCGTGCGTTGGCTGCCGCTCCTGCTCCGCTCGACCCATCGAGTGTCAGCTAAGAAAACGCCACGGCTACTTGCCTCCGCGCCGCTCCCATTGGCCGCTGCGGTGATCTCTTTTGCGGCGATGCAGCGGAGGCGGTGTTGAGGGCGAGTGAGGAGGAGGAGGAAGAGGAGGTGGGCGTTTGGGGCCGTCATGAGGGTCCATGGGCAACCATCACGCGTCGTCGGGTCAGCGGTGCGCCTGCTTTACCAAGACGGGACCGTCGACGCACACGGTCGCTTGCAGTGCCAGGTGAGATGAACTGCGCGCTCGCTCTCTCCTGACTTCCCCGTCTCCGCAGTCGCACGCGTTGCCCAGATTTACGTCGGCGCGTTTCTTTTCCGTCCACCTGGCGACTCCCGCGGACGAACTTTTAGTGCGCTCCCACCCTCCATTGCGTCGTCATCGCTGCACCGAGAGCGGTCTCTCTCGTTTGGTCACCCTGGCCGATCGAGAAGGAGGGGGCTGCCCGGAACCAACGAGAGAACCCGCGGCTCTTTCGTCCCATTCGAGCCCGTCATTTTGCGCACGATTCCCGCGCAATAGGGTCCATCGCGGGAGCAGATACGGGATTGCGCGAGAAGCTGGAAAGAACGCTCGTCGTGATCGTGCACGTGATCTGTGTCGCATGGAGGTGAGTAGGGGTGTGTTTTCCGACGAACTAAAAATCTTCCTCCTCGTTTTGTGACAAGAGCGTTCGAGTAACTAAATCTTTTCAGTTGAGGTGGACTCCTTTTCTAAACGCTGGCTTCATGGACAGGCAGGTGACTCACCCACCCACACAAATTACATTAACAAATGGAGAGAGAGAGAGAGAGAGAGAGAGTAAATAATAAAATCAATTTTCAAAGTGAAGTAGATTGGATCTCCAAATTTATCCAAAGTAGCTGATACATTGTGCACAGGAGCCGTTGCTCGTGCTCAATTTGCATGAAATTTTGCAATATCAGAATGAAAAGAATCCACAGTAAAAACGATTGCACAAAAAAAAAAAAAAAAAACTAAAGGGGAGTGCCCTGAATAATAGGTAGCTAGATATTGCCAAAGCCCCCCTCCAATGAGGTGTAGCAGTCGTAGCCGTGTTAGAATGTTGTGAGTTTGAGGCGTTCCAGAGAAAACAAGTGATGTGTTTTTCAAAGTGGAAGGAAATGCAACAATACTTGTGGGAAGCCTCATTTAAGCCTCGTTTCACCTTGTAACTCAGCCCATGGGAAGAGAAGAGAAGAGAGGAAGGATTAGTTGAAATGATAAAAAGTGAGTGGCCTACTTTGATTAGTTCACGTGCACTCGCTCTAAACTTGCTACTGCACGAGAAGAAATCAGAAAAAAAAAAAAATCGACTTCTAAAAAATCCTTTGTTGGTCTAAATATTCAGCAATTGCACACTCATCTAATTAGTGCCTGCTTCCGTCATTAGTGTCGGTTATCCGAGTGGGGTTATTTGCGACTCGGTCGCCAGTCGTTGCGATTCGCATCCTGCTCTCGATATCTCGAAGCAAAACGGTGCACTGTCAAACCGATAGGGCTCCGAGCGAACGGACTGCTTCCTCTGCTGCCTTTTACGGTTTTTCGATAGTCCACTCTCCACGATCTCCACTCGCAACTCGCAAACAAACACAGACAACCGATTTTTATAGATATCGATTATTATTATTATTATCCCCTTTAAAACTCGGCACCTCCTTAAGGCAAACATTAATGTCGTCAGCAACATAGTATGCAAACGCGACGTGCCGACGGTTGGCACGAACTTTGCCTCGCGTCATAACGTTATCGGTGAGATGCCTCCTACGCGCATGCACTGCCGTCCGAATGTCGACGATTATCGACGACAATTATTTTTTCGAAATCTCGAGTGGACGGTGATCTTCTTCTTGCTTTGAAGGTCGAATGTGCACGATTTCGTCGAGATTGGAATAAATATAGAAGTTTGTCTCTTATACGGTTTTATTCCGATCGGTATCCAGTTATTCAAAGAAATCAAATGTCAAATCGAGCCAAAATAGTCCAAAACCATTTTGTAACCTATCCAGACTTGCCTTAAGTTGGAAATGCTCTTAAAAATTTTTTCAAAAAAATGCCCTTTGTCTCGCTGTTTGGATGTCGACCGGTCGATTCTTCGACGTCTTCGTTTCCGTAGCATCCTCGGTTCGCTTCTTCAGCATCTGCGATACTAGAACGTCCCAGGTTTGCTTCTTTGGCATCTTTGCTTTTCTTCAGGACCTTCGTCTTTTCAAATAACTGGACGACGTCACGTACGTCAACCGTTATTTGGGATAAATCAGGGGCGTCCTCTTGTAGTCGTTGGACTTGAACCAGCTGCAGCTTACGAAATACCATTATAAAAGAGATGGTGCAGAGAGGTTGAGATTTTATGAGTGTGTAATTGTAGAATGCCATTTTGGCAGAAAAATTGCTGCCGAGTCGGAAGTCGAAATCGACCGTGGCACTCGTCCCGCATAAGCGGAAGGTGGAGAGACGTTGCGAGAATGCTGAACGTTCCTGGCAACCAGAAATAGCTGACTGACAGAGACGTGAAATTATCAAACATCAGACGGGAGTTTTGGCAGCGACAGGGGTGTTCGTTTCTGTTGGAGTGTTGCGAACGGAGGCCCGTCGCCACGGGTAGACAAGCCGTGCGTAAGCCTCGTGATGCGAAGACCGACGAGTCTTAAAGGCTCGAGCGGTGTTTAGACCGTCGTAACTGGACGCTGGAGCAAAGGAAATGTGTTCTGTGGAACACGAGCGGAGGCTCACATATTCGATCTGAAGAACGTGCAAGGATACATTCTCTTTCTACCCATTTGCATAATGCACGTGGAAATTTGAAGGTTGTTTGGAGGTGTTATACATAGTTTAGACCATTCACCATTTAGTTGTTTGTGATAACATGGACTCGCGGTCGTACTATAATATTCTGGATGTTGAAATGCTCCCCGACACTGTGGTGGAAGATCTACTTCATTGTATTCCAAGCCTAATCTCATCCATCTCCTTCCCAGGGTTTAAGCCTTTTGCATTTGTTTGTTTTTTTTTCCATGCTTGTAACGTCTGAAATAATGGAAATCCAATGTGCATGCTCCAGTCTTTCACGATTTGATGGCCTCGTTTATTGGGTTGTGATTGCAGAGACATCGATTTGGAATACGGTTGAACATTTCACGGGTCGATGGTTTAATTCTTTATCGACGGAGGAATTGTGAGTAAGGGAGACATCTGCTATCAATTCACGAGTGGACATTAGAAACACGAGAAGAAATAACTTACGACGACTAAATACTTTGTTTTTTATAGATCGTAAAAAATGAAGATGAGGGTGTGCGCCAGATAACATTCGGAGGAGGGCTGACTTTCTTAAATTATTGTTTTCTGGTTTCCCGTAACGCAGCAGCACGCGTGGATCACAGCTAACGAGCTTGCTTGCCTCTTGTGCATCTTGTTTTAGTTCTAGAAATTCATTTTTCTACAATTTGCTTTTTTGATTTTGATTTCTTTTTGTCCTTGCGTTTTCTAGCCACAAGACGCAGACGGCTTCGTGGCTGCCACCGGCCGAGAACTGGGAGTGTGTCGGCAGTAGAGGGTGCGAACCTCTCCCTTACGGTTGGGAATCGGCAGTCGACAAAGAAGGGAAACTCTACTATATCAAGTGAGTTGACACTTTTCTTCTGCTCACCACCTACAAACTTGCCCTTACAGTTTATTTCGCTAGCACTCTACTCGTTAACATCGTCCGTTGAGTGGATGCATGCGTTCGATAAAGGCTTGGAGTTTGTTTTTTTTTTTTTGGAGTCTGCCCCCCCCCCCCCCCCAAAAAAAAAATGTGATCCCTGTCATTGCTGATCTGATGCCGAAAGGAGCCAGTGGGGGGTCTTAATGTGTTGTTTAGTTTCAGTTAATTATTATATTTCTAAAACAGTAGAATTGGAATTAAATAAAATTAATAGTTAAATACAAAAAAAATATCTCTCTAGAGGGCGGAAATGGACGATGTTTCGCAAATTTAAAGATATGTAGAGGAGGATGTGGTGAACATTTTTTCTTAATAAACCCATAGTCCCAAATGAAAAGCGACGGAGCCACAGACTTCAGGTGGTGATTCCCCACAGTGAGATGAAAACAAAAGTATAAACACGGTTCAGATGGCAGGTGTAGCTTCTCTGCACATCGACCAGTTGCCGAAACTTTGATTTTAAGTGCGAAAATCTCGTAAACGGTTTGTTATCTGAACAGTGTTTTACTCGTGAACTTTTGTTTTCGTCTCGCTGTGGGGTTTAGATCTACCCAGAAGTTTGTGAGAGGGGTTTAGATCTAGCTACCCTCTATTTCCTTATTCAGCCAAAAGAATAATTAAGAATTGGCAAGGACTAAGAATTTAAACAGCGCATTCATTCTAGTGAAGAGACTGACTGACGGCACAGTACTAGTCACATGGAATGGTTTGTTGTTTTTTCCAAAATTCAACATATCTTCTCAAATCATGAGTTTAAGTCTATTTCAGTAAAACAAAATTGGAGTTGGGAAAACGCAACGTAGGCCACCACCCTTATGAAAACGTAGCAAACGTAGGGAGTGGTCAGCCAATATGAAAAATAAAAACCAAATTAAGAATAATTTTGGAACGAAATGAAATATGGACACACAATATCGACTCACATTTCAGTCCTCATCTGCAACATTCACAAGATTCACACCCACTTGCCCTAGTGTGTCCCATCCATCCTATGCTCCAGACTGTGTCCCGGCAGGCAGGAAGCATTCCAAAGGAATGTGAAGCAGCTGGGATGAAGATGAGTGTGGCTAAAACCGAGGTTCTGGTCCTTTCGAGACAGCCTGCTCAGTGCGCTCTCCATGTTAGGGAAACCTCATCGAGACAGGTGGAGAAATTCAAGTATCTCGGGATTGCATTCACGAGCGATGGACGGCAGGAGAAAGAATTGGATGCTCGGATCGGTGCAGCAAGCCGTGTCAGACGTGAACTGTGGCGATCCGTGGTAACGCAACGCGAGCTGGGTAACAAAGCCAAGCTCTCCGTCTTCAAATCTATCTTTGTCCCCATTCTCACCTATGGTCACGAGGCTTGGGTAATGACCGAAAGAGTGCGATCGTGGGTACAAGCGGCCGAAATGAGATTTCTGAGAGGTGTGGCAGGTGTTACCCTACTAGATAGAGTGTACAGCAGCACAATAAGGGAATCTTTAGGTGTCGAGCCGCTACTTCTCCGCATCGAGAGATCTCGGTTGTGCTGGTATGGCCATGTGATACGGATGCCGCAAACTAGTCTTCCTAGGCAGTTGTTACTGTCCAAGCCGGTGGGTAAGAGACCAAGGGGTCGGCCTAGAACCAGGTGGCTAGACTACGTGGAGAATCTGGGTTCGAGTCGCTTGGATGTTATCAGGGAGGACATGCGCCTGATGGCGGAAGATCACGATCGCTGGAGATCCTCCACAGGGCTGGTGCCCCCACGACCCTAACGGATAAGCGGGTTTGAAAAGTAAGTAAGTAAGTAAGTAAGTAAGTTCCAAAGGAAGAAACGTTGGGAACGGTGTGTCATGAGGAGAGGCAACTACTTTGAAGAGGACAGCACTTAAAGTGATGTAAAACGAGCATTAAAGTCTGATCTCTTTGGAACACCCTACATATTTTGTGATATCACGTATGCCAAAATAGCTTTGGTCATCGTTAAAGATAACCGTTATGCTTTGTGTTGTATACGGATTTGTCTCGATCTGAAAGAGATAATTTTGTTCTCGAAACGGTTTATCACTTTCTTGAAAATTTGTCTTCTCGGAAAGCAGATGATGCTGGACCGTCCTCATCAAAATTTAAATTTTTATAAAAACTCTCGTGCGCCATTAGAATAGAAAGGATGCCCCAAAACGAAGTGGCATTTTGAATGTGCCGCCATTTTTTATTTGGTACAAAGAGAGGAGAGATTTTTTATTAAGCATCAAAGTTGAATTATGCAAAACTACACAATCAAACGACGCGTAGAAATTGTAAAAATTCACTTCAAAGATGGTGAAAATTTTAGGAAGGCCATTCAGAGCAAGGTGATGTGAACTGGCTGTCAAGATCATGTGACTCGACACCATTAGACTTGTTTCCATGGGGTTATCTTAAACCCTTTCACTATGTAATTAAATTTCATTTTCATTCACGAGAACATGGAATTATCCACTCTGAGCAGCATAACGAAAAGTTTTTTTAAAACCTGTGGGAATGAATCAAATTTCCGCAGGTAAAGGTAATGAAATTTTGTGCAGATACATCCACTTTACGCAGCAAAAGGATTAAGGAAAAAGTGTACGTCAATAAACCACAAACTATTGAGGACCTCAAAGATGAAATTCGACACAACATTGCCGAAATTTCCCAGCAACATTTGATGTCAACATGAAATTTCCTCAAAAGAGTGAATTTGTGCTACCAAGGCTGGGGCAGTCATTTGTCGAACGTATCTTCCCATGTTTTTTTTGGCTAATTTTGTAGAGGTCCTCTGAAGGCTTTGAGATTTCTCATGTCAAATGTACACTAGGTACTACCTTAAGATAATAGAACGGAGACCTCCTAATTTACACAAAATCTGTCTTGTGTGTTGGAACCCTTAAGAGATTACAAAGATCCAATAAGAAAATTGCAAAACTAAAGTCAGTTCCATAAATTTCTTGCTGCTGTGGTTCTGGGCATGTCCGTAGCATCTGCCTGGAGGTCCACACTGTGAACCATTTCCTACTTAATTAGAACCGCACGGTGCACTGCCTCGTTCAAGTACGGCGTGTTGGACTCTGGTAGCCGCAGAGGTGGATATGGAAGTAACTCAACCAATCAGAACAAGTGAATGCAAAAGCACATGCCACGCACAGACATAGAATTAGAGTTATGCACAGTTTGAACCTGCGTGTTAGCCAATTTCATTCCATTGGTTAGGTTAGCTTGAACCTAATAGAATGAACATCACAAGTGTGCAATCAATGGCGGACGACCAAGGAGTCGTTATTGTGACTTGCGATGATACCACAACCACCGACCAGTAGGATGGTAGCAGCAGTTGCGGATGCTCACTGTGTTGCTTTTTTTATCGTGAAACGTGAAGCGTTTGCAGTTATCACCAAGTATCTGCCGCTTTTGGAAGCAGCCACTGCTAGTTGCTTAATCGTGAAACCGACTTAAAGAATACGTGACCTTGTAGAAAAATAGACAGTTCTGAGTGGCTAAAAGACTCCCATTTTTATTCATTATTATTATTATTAATTCTGGTCCTGCTAAATACCGGGTGGTTTGAATTAAAGTTTCCCACTTTTGTGTGGACTACAGACTGCGTTATTGCACGGATAGTGATGAAACTTTGTGCATAGGCTATGCAGAGCATGAGAAAGAGAATTCCAACAGAAAATTTATTACTACATAGGGTTGCTACCAGTGGAAAAAGTGGCACTGCAAGATCATACGCAGATGGTTGTAATGCTTTAATAGAATGCTTTTAGAGGGGGACTGTTCAATATGCACACCCTCTACGTCAATGACATGCTGGTAGCGAAGGAAAGCATTCTCGCCTGTAGCACGGAAATGGCTGCAACGTGACGAATGATGTTGGCTTTCAGTTCACGCAAGATCCGTATGCCTTCATGATAAAGATGATCCTTCAAGGTTCCCCACAACCAGAAATCATATCGATTAAAGTCTGGTGAATGGGCAGCACACCTAACTGCCCCTGTCTCTTCAAATTTCATATCCTCTTGCAGTCCCGGGTCCTGTTTGCAATCCCTTCACACGCCGACATTCTCGCAGTGCTGTTGCACTATTGCTGCTGTTCTGGTAATAGAGCTTCACCGAGAGCACACGTTCTTTCTTTCCCAGATCCCTTGGTGGCAACCGTATGCACTGTATGGCCTAGACAAAGTTTCATCACTCTCCGTGCAATAATGCGATCTGCAGCACGCGTAGAAGTAGGGCACTTAATTATAACCACCTGGTACATTGTTGTAATGCAACAAGTCAGTTTTAGAAATCGTTCAATTTTCAGCTTAATAAATCGAGCCAATTGTGCACTAGTTCTTAATTGCGTCTTGTTCAATGCCATAACGGTGATCAGTGAATCTGCAATTGAAACGATTACTAAACAAAATCATTCTTCTTCTTCTTTTTGTTTTCTTGTACAAATCACCAGTGCTCTTAGAAAGTGTTGATTTTCCCACATTTAATGAACTGTTTGTTTTTTATTTTTGTTTTTTTCTTTCTTCTTTTTCTTTCTCTTCTTTATGCTTAAGTCACGCAAACAAGACGACCACATACGAGGACCCTCGAAAGGATGTCGTTGAAGAACTTCCTCAACCCAGAGAAGTGGAACTCTTTAGAGATGCCGACATGGGTTTTGGGTTCGTTGCTGGCAGTGAAAAACCGGTCATTGTACGTTTTGTCACTGAAGGTGAGGTAGATTGAAAATAATAAAATTAATTCAACTGTTACTGTGCTCAAATGCACTTCATTTAATTCTGCATCACATCGATTATGCCATCTTCTAAATTTCTTCTTAAACGCTCGTGCTTATGTATATGTAGACCCTAATGCGGCTGGCTAATCTCAGTTGGTCTTCTTCTTTAATAGGAGAAGCAAGTGGGTTTTGTTTTTTTTTCTTCATAGACCTCATCGTTTCTTCTGTGATCATGACTTGTCTAATCGACGAAAATTTGTGACAATGAAGCTTTTTCAAATGTACCAATTACGTAGTGAGTGTGTTATCCACCCTAAAAAAAACTGATTTTTACTGATGTTGGAGCCATGTATTATATTTTTGCGTTCTTTTTATTCATCCAATAAGAATTATAATTTATATTAAGTGTTAAATTCTTATTAAATAATAATAATAATAGTACGTTAATAGACAATTGTTTGATTTGAGTTCCCTTCAATAATAAGACATTCTTTCGAGATGTAGTTGGAGCCAAAAACTGTGGATGAAATGCAACAATGACGACAGGAAACCACTGATCCACATAAGTTGTTTATTCAGACGTATGCACACTTCGGCGGCCACGCTGCCTTCTTCAGCGTATACAGAGGAATTGATCAGAACGGGCTGAGCTGTTCAGATGAGGGAAAGGGAGCTACAACGTCTTATTTATAAAGGGAACAACACGGTCAGGGACCAATTACAATAAATGCAATAATAAGAGATAACACTATACAAAAACCTTATAGGTGACGTTTCAATCAGGCCATCTTGTTCAGGGTGGATTATTTCGTTTATTGGTCCGTTTTGGTTTGCGTAGGATTTTTTCGATATCTTTTAATTGGTTCACGTCCATCGGGCCTCATTCGCTGTTCAAAAGTCTTGCGTGGTCTTCGCTGTTGATTGCATGCTGTTGCTTCTAAGAAATCGAGAAGCCGAGGGTTGCTGATGCTGAAGTCCTCTTGATTGTAGTCATGTTGCTGGTCGAGTATATGGTCTGCGAACCTTACTGCATGTTTTCCGTTTTTTATGCATGCCAAGTGTTCCTTGATTCTGGTGTTAACCGCTCTCCGGGATTGACCGTAATTAACCGCATCACATTTGCCGCATGGAAGTCTGTACACTCCCGATCTATCTGCTGGGCTAATTCTGTTTTTAGGAATACTCAACGTACTTTTTATTGTGTTTGAGCTTCTGTACGTAATCTGTAGCCCAAATTCTCTAGCGATCCTTTCAAAGCCTCTGTTTAATTGTCGGTTGAATGGCAGGGCGCGTCTGGGTTCCGAATTCTGAACAGCGACTGAGGCCCGATAGACGTGAACCAATTAAAAGATATCGGAAAAATCCTACTCAAACCAAAACGGACCGATACACGAAATAATGCACCCTGAACAAGGTTGCCTAATTGAAACGTCACCTATAGGGTTTTTTGTATAGTGTTATCTCTTATTATTGTATTTATTGTAATTGGTCCCTGACCGTGTTGTTCCCTCTATAAATAAGACGTTGTAGCTCCCTTTCCCTCATCTGAACAGCTCAGCCCGTTCTGATCAATTCCTCTGAATAAACAACTTATGTGGATCAGTGGTTTCCTGTCGTCATTGTTAATACATTGTTTAATACGAAGGAAATGGAATTGATCTATAATCATAAAATAATTTCAATTGTTTTTTTACTTTATAATAAACAACAAAGAACCAAAATACAAGTTACCATTCCTATTAAATTTGCTCATGTATAAAATAACGCATTATATAAGGGCAGCAGTCAAATCGAAGAGGGTTTATAACAAGCGCTATGCTATTCAGAAAGGGTTTGTAATCCTAGTTTAAGAAGCAATAGGAGCTCCTGTCAGTCTGTGGTTTGCACCATCTTCCAAATGTTAATGAAACCAAAATTTAAAATTTTATTCACTTTTTTTTCTTTTAGTAATAATTTATCCAGCGTCTGTACATGTAATGAGGATAGCAAGTTTAGGTTAGATTGTCCATTAAAGAAAAGTTTGCCAGTCGGGCCCAATCGAGTGCCTGATTGCTAGGCCGAGACTGCATATTTCTGCCAACTGATAATTAGCTTTGAATGATTTTGTAAAACTGAAATGACTTTCACTCTCAATAAAAGCAACCACATTAGATTCAACACTGGTTTCAAATAGAAGCACAGACTACCGCAACATATTCCGTAAGCTTTCTTCTGGGCTGTAAATACCGTAAACAAGAGGCATTGCACATTTTCAACCTGTTTTAGCCTGTTATAGCCACTGCTGGCCTGTGCACCACAAGATTGAAACCTCTGCCTACTGTTTTGCCTTTGGTTTCTGATTTTGTCACATCTCTCTTCACACTAACGAAATGAAATAAAAAAAGGTCATGTAAGTAAACGATACAATTAACTTGACAAAATACAAAAACATATAACGAAGAACATGAAAAAAATCGCCTGAAAAATTGGTCTAAAAACGTGTAGGATGCAGTGTACTATGCAAACATTTTTATTACCTTTGTTTCCAACATCTTGCACGTGTCCTGACCTTAGATACTAAACAATAGAATCACTGTCAGTCCATTATATTTATGTTAAAAATAAAATCAGCAGGAAAAACTCAAAATACCTACTCAAAGCAATTGACTTAGTTTGCTCCATTCTTTCGATGCGGCTGTCAAAATATATGCAAGTTGCACCTTTTTAGCATTTTAACATTTGAAGCTGAAGTTGTTGCCATCTTATCCCTATCGTTTCTTAAGAAGAAATAATTACGGCACTATAATTATCCCTATCTTATCCCTATCTTATCCCTATCTTTGTACAGCACTTTTCGGTAACATTTCTGCTTGAGTTTATAAAGAAAATTCACGCTTTATGAATGGCTCTATAATGCATCTGTCTTGTTTTTAGCCCCAGTTTTTGTGGTTAAGCATTGTAATAATTGGCTGACATTATTGATAGCACTGGTTGCTGGAGGAAGTTGTGACAGTTGATATCTTAGGTTAATTCACCTGTTTCACCTGTTGCAAGCTGCAAGACTGCCATCTGATGAGAGAATTGCAAAACTACATTTGGAGTTGCACCTGCTGTCAGTGCTCTCTGTGCACACGAATGGTTGTTCAGGATGGAGTTTGTTTTTTTTTATATCAGAAATGTGGATATCAATGTATTAACAATCGTATAGTAAGCAAACAAACAATTAATTATTAAGGGTGAAAACCATCTGGAAAATACAATCAACATCACTACAGCTTTTGTTTATCAACAAACACAAATCTATTTGTATTACAACTTCACTCCAACTCAAAAACAAAGATGAAGCCAAAACTCTGGCTTTGCACGTCACTAGTGGCTAACTCGCACTCTATTGCTACATTGACTGCACTAGCAGTATCATCATAAAAACCTTCAGCCAGGTCAGGAATTACAAAACTGGCAGAGATCATTGATTCCTCCTTCTGTTTTTTCTTTTTTTTTTTGTATTGCTTATGTCATGCACCCATCCAATTTGGATAGCTGGCCCTGTCGGGGGCTTTCCAGTTCTCAAGTCTGTCGGGTTGCAGCTTCGAATCCCGCTGTGGGCATGGATGTTTGTTTGTCCCTGGAATACATAAAAGAAAATAATCGTGTTGAATTCTCGGATCGTGTACAGAGGGTGCAAAATGACCTAGCTGTCGACGCGCATAAAACCTAATGAAACAAACAAACAATCAAATTTTGATACAGTTTTTCTGCATAGGATGAATTGCTCAGTTCTCTGGATACACAGCCACTGATGAAATGTTGGCTACAAACTTTAAACCATTTTGTCAGATTCTAATCGGTTTCATCCTTCTGAAATAAAATCCAAAAAGTTGTATTTCTTAACTTATTGGATCCCAAATGTATCGTATAAGGATATGAGATCTGTTGATAAAGCATTAATACTCGTAAACGATGTCTGTGTAAGAAAAAGGAATGTTTGTTTTGTTTGCTTTCCTCTCCAAAAATACTTTCTCTAAACTGCCACCTCATGACGTAACTGGTATATTTGCAAGAGCCGAATAAATACGGTAGTAGTGAACTGTAATCTTAAAAATATTCATGTTAGGGCATAGGATAGAATCATTTTTCACATATTATTGTGACATGTTATACAGTCTGTCCAAAAAATTTATAATATTGAAATAAATTAGATGTGCTTTCATTTAAACAAAATAATTAGAAATAAATTAACTGCTCAAAATTGGATTTTATTAGCTTTATAGATATAAATGTCCAAATAAACAACTCTCGCCATTGTTTAGAATTAGTTTAATAATTATTTTGTAGAAAGGAAATGATAAAACTGTCCTTTACTATGGAAAATTGTGTTAAATTATCAAAAGGCAGATTGATGTTTTAAATTCATATTCGAGGGGCCGAAACAAAAGCCTACCTACTTCAACAAAGATTCCCCCGCCCCCACATACGTAGATGATTCTAAGAGGGAGGAGAGAGGCAGGACTTGTTTATATTCAGTGCAATAGTATAATTTTCCTTTTTTAAATTATTCCATAGATGTCATGTATTTCTTAATGTAGGGGGTCCGAGCGTGGAGAAACTGTTGCCTGGTGACCAGATCCTCAAGATCAACGGCGAGGACGTGAAGAGAGCACCACGTGAGCACGTGATAGATTTGGTGCGTTCGTGCAAGCTATCGGTCCTCCTCACTGTGTGCCAACCGCATGTCAATAACGTAAGTTTTGGCAGTTTTCCAAATCGTTTATCTTTTCCCCCTTTCCGATAACATTTCAAGAAAAATGTACAAGTTAGTGAAAAGGAGAAATTTGCTTGTCATTATCTTATCCGGATCTCATCCACTGCTGTCTGTGGCTTATCCTTAAAAATGGACATGATGGGATTGTGATTATATAATATTAACAAATCATTTTTCTCCTCACGAGTGAAAATGGCATAAGACATTTTGGCCTATGTGGACAGCCACATATTTTCAATTTTGCAGCAAGGGGTAATCCAAACAGAAACGTTATTGACAAAACAATGGATGCTGAGTTATTTGTAAATACAAATTAAAGTTAATGCTCTTAATTGAATGAATAAATAAAAAGACTAATTGGGAGAATGACAATGAAATTCTTAAAACTAAAAATAAACTCTTTAGCCACAACAATAAAAGATTGAAAACATGCAAGTACTTTTCGAAAGCAATTGTATATTTTCAGTCTTTTATTGTTGCGGTTAAAGAGTTTATTTTTAGTCTTAAGGATTTCTTAATTGAATAATTGCTAAATGCTCATTAAATTAACTAGCATCAGCCAGCGTTTTTCATTTTTCTGTATGTTTTAATTGAGAACATAATAAACCATTAGGAATGACATAACCAAGTACCGAAAGGCTAAACGAGTCGCCTTCACATAAAACATTTGAAACTTATTTCCAAAAATTTTGAATGGTTTTTGAAAACATTAAAACAGGTTCCAGTGAATCAACTTCGATGATCTTCAAATTTAATAATTATTCTTATATATTCATTCATGAATCGTCGTTACTTATTGTTTGATATATTACATGCCATATCTCAGCATTGAAAATTTCTAATGGCACATTAATAGTTTCATTAGCAGAGGTTCCGCTGAATCAAATTCATCCATTTTTTGAACGTATTTTCGAACTTATTAACTGCTCTTATACATTCGTTCGTGATCTATGCGCCCGTCAGAAAGTAATGCTCATCGAAGATCACCAGGAGGATAAGCCATTGTCATTAATCATACAAGATTAATTTTTTTACAGCCATTAATGTTATAGCATTTTTTATTTTTATTTTATTTAAAGCTTATTAAAGCGAGTATCATGTAATTTGTTTTTTAAATAGCAGCGTAAGGGTTTTATAGAATGTGGGTAGAAATAAAATTTTGATCTTGTGTTTCAAATTCCTCTTCACTTTTGCTAAATAAAAACTTGCTAAAAATAAAGAATGTGGATAGTGACTATGTAAAACTTAAGACTAAAAAAAGTAGAAGTTGAAAAAATACAACCTGATAATAATACTGGAAGCGCTTTTCGAATGCTTTGCATTCATCATTCAGCAGACCAAGTGAGAAAACAAACAATGTTTTGCTATTGCTGATTGATTACTCCTGCCGAATCTCCTATGTGCCAAATGCTCCTTGAATCTAATCTCCATGTTACGAAAAGTTTGACCTTTATCGACCTTGGGGCACTGCGAACAAGTGACTTCATAAATCCCTGACTTCTTTAGTGGTGGAATATTTTCTTTGGGGTTAAGTAATAGGTGCCTTACTTACTTGGTTCGGATTGCTGTAAGAGAGGGAAATGTTGGAAGCTTTAAATACTGAATTTAGACCTTTAATTAAAAACTTATTATATGGCAGAGAAATAGCTTTTCCTTTGACTTTGATCCTGTTGAAAGTGATGAACTTTTTCAATTTCCTCTTCTTGAGCAGATCTGTTATAGTACAAGTGTTAGAACCATTTTTTATTGTGATATTATGCATAAAAGAGGCTTTTTTTTTTTTGAAAGTCGAATGGCTAAGGGGGAGATTGACTGCTCTGTCGATCATGGAAAGCGAATGTTGATACCTTCTGGTTCCACAGATGGCTGGAATCACTCGATATGTACTTTAAACTTTTCGTAACATGGAGATTAGATTCAAGGAGCATTTGGCACATAGGAGATTCGGCAGGAGTAATCAATCAGCAATAGCAAAACATTGTTTGGAAACCAGCCACGACTTTTCTTCATAAAATGTTAAATTAATCAAATCGATAAATAAAAAATACCTGTTGGACGCCTTCGAAAGTTTAGCAATTCATAGAACGGACAAAAAAACTATGACTAAACTCGGACTTGGGTCCTATTGATGAATCTTCCCTGATCCAATGGGCGTCTAGATTACCCAGTCATTAATTTGTAGTTGGAAAATTTTTTTGATTGGTTTTCATCCGTTAAAAATACTCTGCGCGTTCTGTACCAAGTCAGTTCTCACTTGGTCTGCTGAATGATGAATGCAAAGCATTCGAAAAGCATTTCCAGTATCATCAGGTTGTATTTTTTCAACTTCTACTTTGTTGTGATCAAAAAGTCTTTCTTTAGTCTTAAGTTTTACTTTTGCTAATGGTTAAATTTTAGAAAAGAAGCGTAAAAGCCCCTTGCCATTTGTGGCTAATTTTTCACTTGACCATAAAAATGCTGCTGCTGTTCTTGTGAAACCTCAATGGAAATTTATAAGTTTGTACTGGGAAAATGACTAGTGTATTGGGGGCATTCCTTTATGAATCAACTGACAACATGGCTAGTATGTATGTATGTGTGTATCAATATGATGGAAGCAATTAATAATTAGTAGAACTGTTTTACTCCCTGTTATAGCATTTAGAATGTACTCTTGGTTAAACAAGGTAAATTTTACTTTAAAAAAATTCATTGGCTCTGACGGTGTGTTTATTGCAGTCAACAAGGAAATCAGCATTACTGAGTGCTGCTAAGAAAGCAAAATTAAAAAGTAATCCTTCCCGAGTCCGCTTTGCTGAAGGGGTTTTAATCAATGGATCTCCTTTATTATCGGTGAGTATTTAATATTGCAGTTACCTTGTGTTAATTGCAAAGTAGAAGAGGGAAGGAAAAGTTCTGCAACCTGGACTCGAATCAGGGACCATACCACAGGTGAGTCCAGGTTGCAGAATTTTTCTTTCCCTCTTCCACTTTATAATTACGATACGTTAGAGCAGTTTCTTCAGTATATGAAGGGAAGTCAGTAAGTTACAAATGGATACAGAAATGAAACTGTGACGTGCCACCCCCTTTCGCCTTAAGTTAGGATATTGGCTAACAAGGTTGTTGCTGGGCGTGGCGTGTCAGGAGGGGTTCGGGACCTGGATTAATTAGGAATGAGGAACTGACACTTGTACAGGTGGATCCATTGAAACGCATTTATTTACGTTTCTTGCAATTACAGGAAAGTACAATCAAGTGCCAAGTACATGCATGCAACGTCGATTAGACTCTGAGGGGCCCCTCGGAAAAGCTTATGCATAAGCAAGCACGGTTTTTCTTATCAACTAACTCTGTAATCCCTATGCTTTGCAGCAAGAACAAACGTTACTAATTCAGGCCTCGATTCCAACGATCATTTAACAGGCCAGGGCAACAAATTCATGCCCATCATGTGGTATTGAGGTTCAGGTCTGGTTTCCAGGGGTATCTAGAACGCCGGCTAAGTTCTCACCGAGAGCTGCCGAATAAGTATTCCAATCTACACACGCTTGTAAGCTCAGTGTGCTCCTTTGAGTACAGCTCGTGAGGGGATGAGCACGGGAACCCCTCCCTGGTCAGCTCTTCGATGTTTCTTGTCCCGTTTTAGCGAGGTTGTGACATTTAACATCTCCATGAGAAGGGCGTTTAGTGTCTCAGTTGGGCTCACCAGTTCTCACGATTTGATGCCAAAGCACAAGAACTACTCCCTGCTCTCCATCTGCTGCTCCCACAATGCCACCTGGTTGCTTGCCTATGATCAGCGACTCCTGTTTAGCTGGGTTCTCTTAAATTTTCTAACAAACTAATATACAGCGGATTTCTTCCTCCATTCACAATAAAGAAAGGCATTTGCATGTTGCAGTGCACTTATTCCAAATATGCATATCCAGGTCGCAACTACCGTGCGATTGCAGGCCGGAACAGTGTCGGCTCTTGGCTGTTCATCACTGTTCAACGAATCAAAACAAATCTTAGAAAGGTGGGACAAACTCTACTGCAAGACTTCATGCAGAAAGATAAATGAACGAAGATTGCAAACGGGATGGCACTACTTCCAGCAGATGAGGTACACGGCGGGGGGAAACGCAACTCATCAGCACGGCAAGAATAAATAAAATCATCACTCACCATAGGCTGTCCATTACCTTTTTTGTATACTCATCCAAACTGGCTCTACCATCACGTTTTCATGTGTAGCAAAGTCTCTGTAACTTAATACACAATTTGTGTCGCGTTTAAATATATGTCCACCATTACCGCCCCACTGGGCTAGGCTTGGCTGCGGCACTCGGAATAAAACGTCCGCCACATAAAAACTTTTATGATTCTAGACTTTCTAAACTAATAATAAATTGTGCATACAGTACGAGCAGGATTGAATCAGGGACGCTCATCAGGTTCCTTAGCACTTGAAAATACAGTTCAGGAAATTCAGGCACCCGGCTGTTCATCCCGAAATCCAATCCATAACTGCGCTTAACCACGAAAAACACGAGAACAGCATAAAAACAAAAAAAAATATTTAAGAAACGGAACATATTCAAAATTCTTGAAATCAAACGTAACAATTGCTTGCTGGAAGCTGGGAAGATTTTCTCAGAAAATCTGCCAACAATGCCAGCTTCCAACAAACAAAAGAACCATGTAATCGACATTACGTCATCCCCTGTACGGCAATAATAACCAATGCCGTGACGACAATTGCACGGAAATAAATTAAAACAATCAAACCCCTTTAAACCCACAACAAAACACTTCCCCAACTCACAAGCACACACACACACACGGGAGAAAACAAAAATAAACACTACAACGAACCTTTAACAGAAACACAACACCAACACCATCACGACACCACCTCTCCATCACACAACAAACTAAAGCACATTGCTCTCAATATCCCGTTCCCACCGGGCACATGCAGCATCCCAAACTGACATGGAATGTCACAAAACAAATAAGAGTACTGACCTGAAAACTGCTTTTATTTCTCCTTGTACAATGAGGCACTTGTCCCATTGTTTCACAACCCCCCCACCCCCAAATCAGCAGCATAAAATTCTTTCGGCTGCTGCCTGAACCAGGCGGTGAATTCCCTTTGCACAGCTTCACCGCCAGGAAAGTTATATTCACAGTCTTCTGGGATCACTAGGGCATATTACTTACCGGCAGCAAGTGTAAACTACAGAAGTTTTGTTATTTTGGGCGTCCTCGTATTCCCATCAAGACAACCGAGGTGCTGCAAAAGTTCAACTGGGAATTTTTCAGCTTCTTCTGTGTAGCACTTACCTTCCACCAAACAACTGTACAAAGGGAATTCACCGCCTGGTTCAGACAGCAGATCAGAGAATTTTATGCTGCTGGGTTTGAGGGGCTTGTGAAACGATGGGACAAGAGCCACATTTTCTGGGGAGAAATTATGTGGAGAAATAAAAGCAGCAGTTTTCAAGTCATTACTCTTATTTGTTTATTTCTTTATCTGCTTGTAACTTAGTTACTCACCTCCCCTCCCCTCCCCTCATAATTATTATTCTTTTTTGAGGTAATTTTTTTAATGGTGAAATTGTGCTTTTCTTTTTTAAATATGTTCAGCCGTCCAGTTATACAAGTGAATCTTGCATCCCTTTGATGCCAAATGTTTTGAAAGTCTTCCTAGAGAATGGTCAGACCAAATCTTTTAAATACGACAGTTCAACTACAGTGCAGGTAAGAGAAGATCTTATGCTATGATCTCTTCTGTTTCTATGAAGGGTTTATTTGTTTTTAGATGCAGGAACTATAACTTGAATATTACGTACTTTTATAGATCCAATTGAGAACAACCGACAAGTTCACAAAGAGTGTGCTAAGAAAAGAACTTTTAAGTTATTGGAGTTTTTCAATTTCTTAATAATAAGCAGATGGGTCAGAGTTTGCACTTGTTTTAGGTCGTTTATTGTATGACAGCATATAATCTCTTGGTAAATTCCAAAAAAAAATTATTTCACCATTTATTCAAACTGTTGATAAAGAATTTTTGAAACTCTTTTACGGTTCTTTGTTTGATTGAAACAATTTCTGAATGCTAACAATGCAACCTAGGTAAATGCTGCAAAAGCTGAAGGTATTTACGTATACAGTAGTCTCTACACAATCAATCATGCCTTAAAAGGTATGGGTGGTTGACTAGTAACCTGATAAATAAATAGGAGGAATATTATTGGATTGAAGAGATATTTATGCATTCTTAGTTTTCAGAATTGAACATTAAAAAGAGGTTTAATGCTAAAACGAGTCACTTGAAAAAAACTAAGAGGTAATACTGTAATTTTCAATTTATAATATGCACCTTCCTCCTCCTCCCCCCCCCCCCAAAAAAATAACTTTTTTTTTGAAAAAATCGTATTTTCATTGCTTTTTTTTTAATCAGAATAATAAATAATATA
>JAHWFO010002062.1:4004325-4032242 GCA_023313115.1 Rhysida immarginata
CCCCTTCCCCCTGCATATTATATACCAAAAATTATGGTAATTGTTTTCATCTTTTCCTGTGTTCCACAAGATTAATTGTTTTGTGCATAGAGGCTGCCTCTATATGGGAATTTTAATGTGTTTTGTGCTCTTTGTGGTGCTTGTCATGTTGTTTAGGTGAAGATGGGCATTAACTTTTTTATTTATTTATTTTATTTATTTATTTAAGGATGTGATTGAATCACTTCAGCAGAAATTGTCTGTCAAATGCATCCAGCATTTCAGTTTGGTTGTGGAACATATCAAGAGTCTGCGAAGAAACAAACTTACTCTACTTGATCCCAAAGAATCATTAGCCAGGGTAAGGGGAAAAAACGAGACTATTTAATTTGAATGAAAACATTACCAGTAAGCCTTTTAAATATTCCCTGCTCAGCCTTATTTTTACATGTTGTCCATTCGGAGATTTGAAACGAGTGTTCTTTTTGTCATAGCATTGAAGTTTATAGTGTGAAATCTGTCTAAATGACGTCATGGGGTCCAGTAAAAAATATTATTGTAGAGGAACTTGTGTTGTATAGAGAATTTACAAAAATACAGTTCAAGGCACTCTGTGTATTAGAATTTGAACTGCATGCATAAAGGGAGTACTTCTATAATTGAAATAGTGGTACTCTATATGCTCCATTTATCAGAATGTTCAGAGCCCTTTTTTTTCTTGGAACCACTTTAAAATTGCAGCATCCACATCACTGTACGTGGCAGTTTTCATACGTTTCCTGATGGATTCACGGCATTTGAATTGAGAGCATCCTCAATCCCTTGTCTTTTCTTTAAAACATTGAAACTGTGGATTGTGAAAGTCTGTACTTTTCAACGATCGCAGTTTGTTTCGTTCCTGCATCAATTTCTTTGATTTTAGCTAATTTCTGATCGAGACTAATTTGCTTGTGAGAAGCAGAAGCCATTCTCGTTAAGTCTTAAATGTAGACGCAATAGTCCTACCGTTCAGCGGATGCGTGATCTACGATGTGCGCAACCCGATAGGAAGTTTGTGAATGCCATTTACCGACTCGCTACAGCATTAGAACATATGTTATGGGTCTGTAAATAGTAGTTGTAACAGAGAGGTTTATCGTTAGGAAGGTTATCTTAATAACAAGCAAATTTTTACATTAAAATAATAACATTAATGTCACTAACCAATTATTTTTACATAGAAAAAACAAAAATCACAACATTGACTAGGAACAGAAGAACATTGGCAAAAAAGACCAAATAAAGAAAGTTATCATATAAACAAATGAAAACACTGTCTAGCTAACACCTCCTAAAAAGAAAACCAAATAACTGAAACGTCATACATTGTTACATCATCATATTTCGACCATTGTTAATCGTATTTCTATCAATAATAAGCCCTAAATTTGGTTGTAACAATGTATGACTTTTCAGTTGTTTGGCCCAGCAATCCTCGATATTTAATAAAAAATGGGAAATATTATAATTACGATTTATATAATGGTGTCCTTTTAATTCTTTTCCTTTCATTTATAACGCTCTTCTTTTAAATAATCCCAACTTTAGCTAGAATGATGCCTCTTATTTTGTAAAAATATCCTTAATCAAAGCTCTTTATTAATAAATAAATAACAATGTAACAATGTTTTGACTCTACAATTTACAGATGAAAAAAAAATCAGATGATGTACTAAAGCTTGTTGACAATATTAGAACTATTTAAATTTATGTTCCTTAAAATTTTACTGATGAAAAAAATCCGTTAATACCTTCAAAAAGCTTATACCTGACGAATAAAATGACCGAAAGGCCTCTTTTGTTTTTATGGGATGTATTTTTATTTCTTTTTCTTAATACTAGATTATATTATTATTGTTCTAAAGAGTGTTATCGTTATATTAGATATTGTTGTAGTTAGATTTCATTGTGCAATTCCCTCCCTTCCCTCTTTTTTCTATTTTAATCACAAAAGTTCACTTTGATTCATATGATTTTTAATTACTACTTAACAGTAAAATCTTGTTTTTAATCTACTCCAAGGGAACTGAAGTTTGAATATTAATCTGAAATTGAGGGGCCTATGGGAGGGGAAGGGTGCATGCAGGATAGTTACCACTTGAATATGATACCTATACAGTACTATATACACAGAAAGTATTAGAATAAACATAATGTAGAACCAAAATCGGAGGGAACCTCTTATCGACAAGGAGTTTTAATTTGAAGTACCGGATACGTATTTTAGCTACCAAGTAGCCATCTTCAGCGATGACAGACAAAATGCAACTAAAGAAAGCAAAGCCTTAATGCTAGAGAATATAAAGACAAGGTGGGGGGAGGGGCAATTGAAAAGAATATCTCCCATTGGTTAAGCAGAACGGAAATAATGACTATTGGACTAGCTAAATAGTGGGCCAATAAAATAAGAGGAGATAGCTTGTCAATAGAGGGAATGGAATTTTTTTTTTTTTTTTTTTTTGTGGATAAGAGGTTCCTTCTGATTTTGGTCGTTCCATTCCACAGTTTTTGCTTAATTTTTGTTTTATACAGTGTAAAAGATTTAGAATGATATGCATTTTAAATTAATGTACAGAATAGATTATTTTATACAATGCGAATAAAGCCCTGTACGGTACAGTATTACAAGATATTAATCTATGAAAAACAAAATTGGTAATTCCAGTTTGCCTCGTTTGCATCCCAAAGAAAATCCTCCATCCCATCATCGACTGTTGTTCGTGGTGTTGACCAATCGATCTATGATCGTTGTAATAAGGAGACAGCTTAATAAAGCCATCTTAAATTAGAACGTTAACCTGAAATATACGTTAATTTGAGGTACATCAAGCCGAAACTTTAGCATTTGAATATGTAATGTAAATGTAGGGTAAAGTGATGGACGTTGTATTGGGATTTTACTCTGCCACTTGAATAATAATAAGAATGAAACATAAAAGCAGATTGCCATTATTTCTTGGTGGCTAATGATGAAAAATACATTTTGTATACGAGGCAGATCTTTATATCTTAAATAAATATGCTCTGCTCATGAGTTTTAGCCATAATGGTTTCTGGATGAATCAGATCGGGCATGTCGTGTTAATAAAAAAAAAAGAATACATCAACAGTGTTCTCCCCAGAAAATTTTATCAGGTGGGCAGTAAGCTAAAATAACCGGGCAGACAAAAATTAAAAACAAAAACAAATAAAATATTACGCAATGTTGTGCAGTTTTTCGTGTATTCTTCAGCCAGGCGGATGCCCGTTAAAAAGTGCCTGGGGAGAACCCTGCATCAAGAATTTCATGAGTACATTCCGTTGTTGCTGCAGAACATGATAGGCCAGTCCATCAATTTCTAAATAAATAATTAGGCTTCTATTAACCGTTTTATTTATTTATTTAGAATTTTTATTTATTAATTAGATTCAGGAATAAATGTACAAGGTGTTGCAGAAAACTACAGGGCAGTATAACGGGAAGCCTACCCGCTCGATTGCAGGGCCCAGCTCGACATCAAATGGGTAATTTTATCAAAAACATGACAGTTTTGACGTTCACCCCCCCCCTCCCTGACTGTGGAAACTGCTGGCTGCTGCAGGCCACCTTCATCTCCCTCCATTCTGCCAATCGACCGAGCCGGTCCCTGCAATCGAGTGGGTAGGCTTCCCGTTATACTGCCCTGTAATTATCTGCAACACCCTGTACAAGATGGCCCAAAAGTCAGGAAGGGGATTCAATATTTAATATTGAATTGTGATATTTTAGTAGGATGTGAGATTTATTTCCCGTAGGTGTGAAAGATGATATCTTTTAAATGGCGTCCATTTTCCAATTTGCATAAGCGGTCTCTTTCTAAGATGTTTTCCATAACACCCCTTATTGTTTGTGGCTCCAGTGATCTAATTTCTGTTCTAATGTTATTTTTAAGATCTGCAATCGTTGACATATACTTTTTCCTTAAGATAGCCTTATATAAAAATTTTCTGGAGCAATTAGATCTGGAGAACGAGGTGACCAATTTATCTCCGTTTTAACATGATAATGTTTTAAGGCTGGACATCCATCTATAAAAAAAAAAATGTGATGCGAAAACCGACACCAAAAAGTGTTACGAAAAGAGTTTTCCATCGTTGTTGCACGTTTAACCATTGTTGGCGCCGGCTTGAAGCACACGCCTGAACTGAAAAGACACGTGACCATTGTTGTCTGAACAACAATTTTTATTTAAACCTTTACTACAGAGATATTATGAAATATATTGAAAGTGTGGTAACAGATAGCGCAACTATACTTTGCTCTCTTACCTAGCCATGTAATGGCCTAATGTTTTGCTTTCAGCGTTTTGAATGAAGACTAATGAATCCTGGTGTATTGGAATAAACTCATTCCCATTACAATAAATAGATTTTATTTTTCACAATTTAATTTATAAGTTATTATTATTTTGAAACATTTAGATCTTTTGATGGCTTTTGAAGTCTTTGAAGTCTTATCTCTGATTTACGCCCTGGTTGAATTTCTATGTGCTTTGAAGTGCTTAATTTATTTCTACAAATTCCTTCCTCTCTTAAGAATAACTTTCCGGCTAAAAAGAGCGTTACGGGTGATGCAATAATTTAAATTTTTCGTCATACAAAAGTGCTCTCTTTTTAAGATTTTAAATACTGCAAAAAGCTTGCAAGTGCCGTGTTTGTTATCCCGCATTCGATTGTGACCTCAGACGCGAGTAAGGAGAGGAACCTTCAGTATAGACAATATGTTTACTCGACATATCGAGAGACTCGATACTCGTGCTTACATTTCATACTTCAGTTATTCTAAGCCCTTATTCAGTATTACCGACGTACTGAAGGGCTGATGATTCTGTAGACTCGTCCATTGATAAATAAATAAAAGGTTTATGTAATGTATAAAATATTTATTTATTTGTTGCATCATGATTCAATGTTTCGGATTGCAGATTTGAAACTAAGTCATCTTTTTTTTTTTTTTTTAAATGTAAAATTTCCCAATATGTGTTTGCTGTTGAGTAGTGTATTTTTTCATGTTTAAATTCTTTCTATAAATCTGAAATAAAATGAAAATGAAATAATTATTAAATATTGAAACCCCCTTTGTGAATTTTGGGCCACCACCTATAAACTTTTATAATTGAATCTAAATTAATGCATGTTTTCTGCAATATTAAATTAGAGACACGTGGAACTTTCATTTCTCTTATCACCACTAATTATATTTTTCGTATTACAATTTTACTTATAAAAATTTTTCTTCTGAAATAGATAGCAGCACGGCCTGGTGCTCAACATTTAAGATGTCTATTGCGCGTTACCTTTGTTCCTCGGGATGCTTACGACTTGCTCAGGGAGGATCCCGTCTCCTTTGAGTACCTATATGTGCAGGTAATGAATCCATATCCCATACAATTATTTTGAATTTATTAGACTCTACAGTACAATCAAGATGTACCCTCTCCCCCCTTTTTATCCTTCCCTGGTACAATGTCATTCTGATTGATCACACACAAATATACTCCCAAAAACCTTAGAATGTCAGGGTATAAAACATTTGCATTTTCCCACCTGTGATTGTCAATGCCTTAAAGTTACCACCCTTGTTTTTCATCACAATTTTGCCGACTCATATTTTAAAGGGCTTTGCTATGCTACCAAGTTGTTGTATGCTGGAAGATTATATCAGCTGTATCCTGTGCTCTTTAATTTGGGAGATATTTTAAACGAGCAAATTTCAGCAGTTGCTGGGGCACTTTGTTGTTTGTTTCATTTAAAAGACAGAAAGAAAGAGAAACCCCCGTAACGGTTTCTTATGATGTTATCTTTTGAATTTATTAATTCTTATTTTTATTGCAGTGTTGTAACGACGTAGTTCAGGAAAGATTTGCACCAGAACTGAAGTATGATATTGCTCTTCGATTGGCTGCTCTTCACATTCAGCAACATGCACTTTCTAACAACATTCAAGGAAAATTGTCGGTGAAGTCCATTGAGTAAGTAACTTCTCATAATCATTTGATTTATCAGAAATGTTTCTTCTATTATACATGCTGCTGTTTTGTTAACGTGACATGCATAGGGCACATCCCTAATCAAATGGTCACTCGGTACATTAATAAATGCACTGTGGTAATGTTGCTACAGTAGAACCTCGTTTTTACGAATTTCAGGGGACCAATAAGTTTTATTCGTAAAATCCGAACTTCGCAAAATAAAAAAAAAAAAAAAAAAAGATGTAAATAGGCAGTTAATTTTTAATAGGCAGTGTTTTTAATACAAATAGGCTTCTACACTGATTAAGTATTTGAGTTTTGAAAATATTTAAGAATTGTTGTCTGATGCATATTTGAAGTTGTATCATTATTTAAGTAGTTTGAAAATTCAAAAAAGCTGTCCAGAATATCTTTTTTACATTTTTAGTTACATACAGATGGTTTTTTAAGAATTTTTAAGGAGCTTTTAATTTGTGAGGATGTTGCTTTGAGTGTCATATTTTCCAATTTCTTGTCAAGTTCAGTTTCACTTTCATTTGCATTAATTATGGCACCCTGTGTTGGCGACGGCGGAAACTAGTCCAGTTAATCATCGATCACGACGGCGATAACATAAGCCAAATGAACAAAATGCAACCAGGCTGCTCACGCAAAAATTTTCACTTTTTTATTAAAATTTTTTACTACCAATTACAACTTCTAACTTCGTAAAATCTGAATTTCGTCATAAAAACACTTCGTAAAACTTAAAGTTTATTATATGGAAATTAACAGGAAGGGGTCGGGATTTCAGAATTACTTTGTAAAATGCAAGTTCATAAAAACGAGGTTCTACTGTATCATCATTTAAAAATCGTTGTTGGAGAATTGTGTGAGACCAAGAGCGTGGATTTGATGTGCATCTCCTATCGTTCTGTGAAGGACATGAAAGTGATTAATTAGTTTTGAAGAAGTAAACAGTAAATAAAAGAAGCTTCTTTCTTAATTAAAGAGGTAGAATCATCCTTTTATTCATTTTTACCTTTCGTGCCATGAGAAGTTGATGCAAATTTAATTAACCTCAACACAGTCTCACTTAACCTTTCTGAATTTACATGTTTATTTGCTCTAGCTTCTTAAACCATTTCTAAGGAGAATTAATCTTGAGAGAGCATTGTATTCAATCAAGTTGAAACTCTTTTAAGTCAACAGAGAAATTGATACAAAAAATCAAAAAGCCTAAAGGATAGTTTAATTGCACAGTAAACTTCATCATCATCATCATCATCATCATCATCATCATATCATAACTTTCCTGAGATAGGTAGGTAGCACTTGAAGAGAAATTAGATGGATCCTGTCAAAATTTGACAGTAAACAACTCATCTCCATCTCTTTAATTAAAAATCTACCGCATTTGCCTGTATTGTTGTTAATGTAATTGTTGTTAATTTGATCAGCAAAGTTGTTGATTGTGACGTCATTGTGGAGAGGTTTGTTTGATTTGCCAGCGTAAGCAATTTTGAATTGTAAATTACCACTAATTAATAGTAATTATGGATACAAAAACTAACTTTGAGAAATCGACAGACTAAGATCTTTAATTTAAGACCAAAGTTAAGTTTAAGAGATGCAATAGTTTTCTCCAACGAACTGTCGAAAGAATCACCCTTGGAAACTTACATACAGGGTGACGAAAAACAAATGGTAGATAGTGATACACATAATAGATCAGGGTGTAGTGATGCATTTTATCCCTACGAACATGGGCTCGAATTCGAACGCTAACTGAGATATGAACAGAAATAAAATTGCTGCCACAAGATCAACAAGTTAATAACTCAGGTTCTGCAATGCCTAGGAAAATGAATTTTGGAGGAATAATAGGGTACATAAAACTTTGTATGCTGTTAAAATTTGATCGTATTCCAATGAGTAGTTTCCGAATTACGCATTCAAAATCGTAACAGTGCTCACATGTGTACTAACCAGCATGTGTTACGATGTTGAGTGCATTACAGTAAAATCCCGTTACAACGTACCTCACATTAACGTACATTTCAGAATAACGTACTAATTTTACATTCCCTTGGTTAAATTATCCCTTCAGTACAACGTACATCGTTCACATGTCTTGCTCTGATTGGCCAATGCAGCCAATGTGAAAGTTGCAACTGGGCCAATGGGCTAATTAAGCTGAGTTCACATTTCATTGGTTGGTCAGTGTAGTATATAAAAACCCGGAAATCTCAGTCGGGATCCAATTTGTGCTGCAATTAGATTAGAGACCTTCACTTGACGGACGATTGCCCATCTTCAATATGTTTGTTTATTTTAATTTATGTTTGTTTAATTTATGTGCTTATAACAGGGTGACTAGCGATCGAGATAGGTAAGGGAATGTAACCGGGAAAAGTCAGGGAAGTTTTTGTAACGGTATAAGTCTGAGCATCATTTAAACATTTCACAGAATATAAGCATTGTTCACAAGCCCCCTCCCTCCCAGCTTCAGAATAACGTACAAATTTCCAGGTCCCTTGAAGTACGTTATAACGGGGTTTTACTGTACTTGGAATCTACTCGTTAGAATTCGATCAAATTTTAACGGTATACACAGTTTTATGTACCCTATTATTCCTCCAAATTTCATCATCCTAGATGTTATAGAACCTTGAGTTATTAACATGTTGATCTTGGTGGCGGCATTTATGTTTCTGTTCATATCTCAGTTTGCGTTCAAATTCGGACCTCCCATGTTCATAGGGACAAAATGCATCACTATACATACCATAATCTATTATGTGTATCATTGTCTACCATTTGTTTTTTGTCACCATGAGGCTCGAAGTTAAAGCACTCTAATCAAACATTAACTCTCCACCTACATGCACATATGCACACATACGTTGCATCCACTTTCATTTTTTTTTCTTCATATAATCTGAATTGGTTAAGCAAGTTTTCAGAATAAAGATTCTTCTAATTGATCCTGCCGCGTCTCCTTCGTCCTCCCTCTCTGTCTCACACTGCCATCTTGCACATACAGCATGTAACTGCTTACTCGGCCTTTCAATGTTGCCCATTTGTAGTAGATGGCCAAATCATGGCAAAGTGTACATTTACTCTCTACATCTACTACGTTACTGTTTCCTCTGCACATGTCTTTTAAGCTAAATCGATTTAGTCCAGCCCTACTTTTAAAAAATTTTGTGATTACACCCACTTCCCGTTCAGAGAACTTCCACTACCACCCGCGTGGTTAGCGTCGGGGAGGGGGTACGCAAAGGGTTCGGGGCCCAAAATAAAAGTCGACTCGGACACTAAATGCATGGGGTTTACTAGCTAATTTATTCAGACACTCAACATTACAAAATAACAGTACGATTCATAGCGTGCTTATTGACTGAGGGGCCCGTCGCAGACATGGAGAAGACAGCAAATTTATCGGCATGTGCTGAGCAACGCTCAGTTTCTATTACCTAGAGCTGAAACATAGATGCACCTGACCATGGGTTACCTCCTGGTTATGCACCGGAGTCCCCCTTACGGGTTGTGGGAGACACGAGGTACGTGCACAACTCTGCCGCGGTCTATTCGTACGTCGGAAACCCCCAAATAAATATTCCTCACTACTGTGTCAGCCAGCAGTGTCTCCTTTTAGGGCCTGAAGAGAAGGGGGGAGGCACTGTAACCCCTCGTGGCGGGCTTCAGATACAACAGATCCAACAGCCACTGGAAATCACTTGAGTGTTGGGAAAGAACAATTCTTCACGGCGATCATTCCATATAGAAATTTAGGAAAAAAGTGTCACTCACCATATTTCTGAAACACAATCACCTGTGTTTCATGGGAAACTTGCTTGAACGCTGCTTCACGGTTCCACGGCACGGGCGACATCGACAACTGTTCACGACTCCATCACGTTGGCGGTGCTACCCAAGGGAAAGTTGCTACTCCTCGTCCATCAAAACTTAATTTTTTCCTAGTTTAAACTGACTCTCTTAACAACAAAATTGCTCCATAGTTAAATTAAATAATTAAACTCAGCATAACATCCATGTGAAACTCCCTTATGCCTAGTGTTCGAAAAAAACGGAGCATAACCATGTTGCTCGGGAGTTTTTACTTGAAAACCAAAAACGGAAACATAAGCAAAAAAATATTTAAATTGTCATGTGCATCTTATCTATGAATTCGTTCACAACAATAGGGAGAAATATCAAAACATAAACATTGAATATCCGCCATCTTTTGAGGGCGTCGAGACCCTTGGCTGCCATGGCTCTGAACTTATCCCATTGTTATACAATACATCCAAACACGCAACAACTCGTTACCATCGTTCTACAAAAACAAGTCGGGCAAAAACGGTGCACTTCGATGAGTAGCAGTATAGGATTGCCTTCCTCTTGCCCTCAAAAAAAGGCAGCTGTACCCATCATTCAATGCGAAGATATTTTCCCTTATACTCTGTTGGAAGCTGGTCTGATCTTCTAGGAATTCCTTTAATGAAACAATCCCAGCCTCCAACAGAGAGCTTAACAAAACCGCCATTGACAATGCGTTTGCAACTCGACAACAATACACAGCCACAACAATTCATAAACAAAAAGACAGCGTAAATCACCACTCTAACAAGTAAGCATTATCCTTCTATCTCAGCCTTATAAATAAACGTTAAATTATACTACCAGGCAAAAGAACACAAAAAAAAAATCCGCACTGAACACTTGATCGTTAGCGACCACGCGATGCTCATTGGTGAGAGATGAACAACGGTATTTGCGCTCTCTTTTCGCCGGACACATGCGACACCCAAAACTGACCCATTGAAAAAATGGGCATATGCTCATCTTCAATGGCAGAAGTGAAACAGTAGTTTTCTGCCTTACTTACTCTGTTATCATTTAAGACCTCCGTTGACTCTGATCCTTTCAAATAGATGCTACATGGGGTCTCAAAGGATTTCAATTACTATTTTGACATAGTTTGTATTTTTTTTTTCTTTTCTTTCATAATTTTCTTTTAAAAGTTGAATTTTTATGAATGCAATGAATGTAAACCTCAACGATCTCTCAATTATTGTGATTACGCCTCGCTTAACTTACAAATGGATAAAGGTTGATGATTGTAAATAAGTTGTTTGCAGCAGGCTATGGACTTGATATACACAAGCAATGGTTACTATGGATTCACTTGTGTCATTTTTCTTGTTTATTTCTGTACCTTTTTAATATACACGACTGTCTACTTCATTTAAACTTATCGTGATCAACAAAGTTGTCCAGATTGCATTCTAAACTCTTCCTCATTCCCAATGACCTCCACAGTTTGAAAAGGTGATCAAAATTTCAATTTAGATTGAGTTTCAGAAATAATTAACGAGTTTACTTTTGCATGATCAAGTTTAAAGTCGGCACTTGTACTTTAAGAGGAAAACCATTTTGAAACCTTTTCGGATTAAGTAAATGGAAACGCTCTCTTTAGTAATAATGTACACTTCTTCTTCTTTCCCACTCTTTTAGACGTGAATGTGGATTAGAGAGATTTGTGTCCATGTCCCTCATGGAAACAATGAAACATAAAGAACTGCGCAAGCTTCTTACCCATTTCCTAAAGATGAATCAGAATCTTAGTGGTCCAGGTCAGCGTTCACTGACAGCTCTTCAAGCCAAGCTTCACTATTTGAAGATAATTAGTGAACTCCCCAGTTATGGAGCCAAATGTTTTACTACAAATCTCAGGGTAAGTGTCTTTAACATAAAAGCATCTGCTGAGTGAAAAAGATTCTACTTTTGTTGCCCAAATTCCCCGTCTGTGTTTGAATTTTCAGATTAGCTTCTTATGAACTTCATTACATGTGATATCTCATTATCCAACACCAGAGGAATTTTTTCTTATGGGTGAGATGGGGGGGGGGGCTGAGGCAAAAGGAATTGACAGGACTCAGTTATGGTCTGGGCTGTGTTCACATGGTCGCAGTTAGGCCCCATTGTCCAGCTGTAGGGAACATTGATAGGTGCACATTATGTGGACATTCTTTCAGACCATCTGCCTCCCTTTCTGGTATTAGAGTACCCTGATGGAGATGGCACATTTCAACAGGACAATGTCACATGTCACTGCATTTTGGTTGCATGCAGGTGGTTTGATGAATTCACGACCATGGTTTGCCTCCCCCCCCCCCCCATTTCCGCCCGAGATCACCCGATCTTAACTCAATCGAGCATTTATGGGATGCTATAGATACAAGTGTATAGTCGATGAACCCAGCACGAATTACACAAAAATATTGTAGGTAGCACTACAAGATGTGTAGGTCAGTATCTCTCCTGTCTCTTCCCATGACTTTTGCCACTCAGTTGATGTGACTTTTTAACTAACTGAATGTCAGGTTCTAAAATTAACAAGGTGATGATATGATCAATAATTATAGCACAAGCAACAATTATATCACAAACACATTTGTTGTAGTTGAATGTAACAAATAAAATCTTGTAAACATTCCAAGGAGGAGCTTTAGCAGTGAAGCAGAAATAAATTTATACATTTATTAACAAAAAAATTACTCCCCCGAGTAGGGTAGAGCACTTAGCAGACCCTGCGCTCATCTATTTTTATTCCTTTATTTACACTTTTTTTTCTTCTTCCCAACTTTTTTAAATTGAGTTTTTATCAAAAAATTGAGTTTCTCGAATGCAACGTGTAGAAAATGTAAAAAAAGCTGTTAGCTTCTTTCCTATCTCATCATTTTCGATGGAATGACGTGTGTATCACATGCCATATGTTGCCATAATTTTAACAACCAAGTGCCTGCCACCCGTGCAATTCCAACCCCACTAAAACAATTAGGCCTAAACTTCATAGTAATGTATATCTTGCCTAGAGGAATCTGTACACTGAATTTCACTCCTTTACGTACCTAAATAGCACATAGATCTTTAGTCCTCTCTGAATCCCACCCCCGTAATTCCGACCCCAGAGCACCAATCAAAACCAAACTAAATAGTGAAGGTGGGCATCCTCATAATAAACAACTGGATTCCGAATTTCAACCTTCTACCTCAAAAAATGTAGAAATTATGAAGGGGACGGACGGAAATTATAAAACCAATAATTATAAAATTGGGGAGGCCGTGGCCTGGTGGGCTTTCACTGAAACACAACTTCTGTGAAGTTAAGCAACATCAGGCATCAGGCATGGCTAATAACTGGATGGGTGACCATCCGTGATTCACGATCTTCCCCCCCCCCCCCCCCCGGCTGCTGTGATCATCATACAGCATTCGTTAAATCCAAGTTCATCCAGGGACCCATACAGGCCCTGGATGGACGTATTGGATTACCAGTACTAATAAAAATAAATAAATTAAATAAAAAATAAATAAAAAATAAGTAGCTCCATTCTTCCGCTAAGTGTTAATAATATAGATTATGAGCACTTGAGCAATGGTGCATCGACAAAGCGATATCACATGCGGGTGCCGATGTCAATAATGCTTAAAAGATGAACAGAAAGTAACAATATATTCTTTTTTGACAAATCGATTGTTATATGACATGCCATTATCTTGATTTTATTTACACTCATTGTTTTATCGCCCTCTGTGGCTCAGTGGTTGCGTGATCGCCTCTGATGCCCGAGGACGATGAGGATTTTTTCAGGGAGAAAATCCTGAGATCATGTACTTCCTTCGGAAGGGAAGTAAAGCCGTTGGTCCCGTGTAGTCGTTTGCTGGCTGCACGTTAAAGAACCCTTGCGAGCCAAAAGTTGCGGCCCCTATAACGCCGTCCTGAAATGACCATGGCAGTTGAAAAGGACGTTAATACCAAACAAACCAAACCAGCCAACCACACTCACTGTTTTATTACATGAATTCCACTTGAAGGGGTCCACGAAAAATTCTGAAAAGTTGATACAGCCGAGCTAAGACTTGGATGGTCACATTTCTGAAAATAAAATTTAAAAAAGTTAATTTGTTTTCAAGTTATCGTGCAAACGGCAGACGGTTGGATAAATGTACAGACCAAGGGTGCATTCTTATAAGTAGGTTTTTGCTAAAGCTCCCAATAAAGCAAGCTCAAATTTCTATTGTTACCATAAATGTAACACTTTTTAGAGGCTATCATTTTTCACTCATTTAGTTGATGCATGAATGTGAGTGTGTGTTTGCTCACTACTGGCATGCGGTAGGCAATGAGCAAGTGATGCATTTAATTCCCCCAAGATTACCAGTGATAAAATTTAGTGTTGCCAACGTAATGGAGAATGTACATCCGAGACATTGATGATGTGTTTTCATGTGCTGAGAGTTCTAATTCCACCCGCAGATGTTTTATTCGATTGAGATAGGATTTGAGCTGGCCAATCCAATAATTGTTTGCTTTCACATTTGAAAACGGGTGTTTTTCTGCTAATAGACAAACAAGCTATTGCCTTACTGTGGGAATCTTATAATTGTCGAGAATGTTTGTGGTTCCATGGACCTCAATCAATGAACCAGAGACTAAACTGTGGAAAATAGACCATACTTCACTGTTGGGGTAACATCCCTCGATATGCCTTACAAAATGCCTTGCTTGGACCCCCGTTACTTCACATTACCTCATTCCAGTATTGCATTGCTCAGCAAACTTTTCCCCTACACGCAGGATTGGATTTAGGCAAGGGTCAAAGAGGCCCAGGTGCTGGATGGCACAATTTTGAGCAAATGGGCAAGATTTCATCGGGTCCAATGGCACAAAAAAATGGAAATTTTGCTGTGCCTATGTAGGCAAGATGGTATTTCAAGTTGAAATGGTGATCTCTGACTCATAAAATACTTAAAATATATCTCGCTTTCGTTAAAGATATTCTTGTCTACTTGATTTCTGAGTTCTCATCATAAAAGACATGAGGTAGTAGCAGGTTTTGAAAAAAAATAAAAAATACAAGAAAAATTCAATCATATATAAAAGAATAAATAAGGAAACCGATAATCTAGAAAATTGATGTTGATCAATGTAGATGTACATTTCGAGGGCTATGCTGCCTTCATCAGTGAGTGGACAACAAGAGAAAGAACCACAAAATTAACAATTAAGCAAGCAAAAGGTAGTTCGATCCAAGGACTATTAAAAAGGAAAAAAAAAAAAAAAAAGAATAGAAACATCACTTTTTAACATTGTTGCTATTCAGTAGGCGATTGGTTGTCCCATTGGTTGTTCCCTATCTCAAAAAACTCTAAACAATTTTACAGTTTTGGGTTTATACAGATCCTTATAATTTTGACGATACCACTGGAACGACCATAATTATGTTTTAAATGTGGTCAGCAAATGCAACGCTTCTCAATTTGCTTTAGTAATGCAAGCACTATGTTCTTTGATCTTTCAAATGCACTTTCTCACAGAACATTCATGAGTTATTCTTTAATGAATATTACAGCTTAGGAAAGATCGTCCCAGCCTATGGACTAGGTAGCTGCTCTAATCAAGCCTAAGGACATGTAAATAGCGTTAAACAAGTTTCCTTTTTGCATTAAATTCATGCACACCTGAATGCTCTTCAATAATTTTTCTTTTTGTTCAGCTTCTTCTTTATTGTATAGAAGAGTGTCTCAGAAAATTTGATCTCTTTTCATAATCGATAAACTTGACCAATTCTAATTCAAATGATCTCAAAGTTTAACACCATGATCAAAGGTCGTTTTGTAATATTTCTCACGATGGTGGCATCGTGTTTGGTAACTGGACTACAGACTTGATGTGTATATGACGTATGCTTGTAGTCCCCTTGGAATATCTTAGGGGTTCATATGGCACCTGATTGACAAAGATGGATTTACTTGCAAGACTCTTCACTTAATAGTTTTATCTAAAAGCTTTAAATCTTTATCATAAATATCTATAACTTAATTCTTAGGTTGGTCCTAAAATGTAAGTTGCACACTTTTTACAAGTGATTTTCTTTTTGTTTAGGATTCCAATATGGAGACTCTTATACTAATCAGCCCAAAATATGGCATCAGCCAAATGCCAGGAATGAGAAACAGTGTGGTGAGTTATGCAAATTGAACAGTCTTCTGCTTAGAACTCATTTTGGTAGCAAAATTGATATAAGTGTAGTTCATGCAAATTGTAGCAAATTTGTGTGTGTGTGTGTGTGTGTAAAAAAAAGAAAAAAATCATTACGTCATTTCCTGCTTTCCTCTTTCTGCCAGACAGAAAACTCTTATCTTTGTAGACTGATTCAACGCAACTTGAAAAAACAGGAGTCTTCTGTCGGGAAGAAAGACGAAAGCAGAAAGTGATGTAAAATAATTTTTCTGCCTTGTGGTTTCTGCTGTGCTTTTTATGCATGTGGGAACCAAGCTTTAGCAACATAATTCTAATTTACAAAAAATAAATAAATAAATAAATAAATAAATAAATAAATAAATAAATAAAGGAAAGATTCCTCTGGTTTTTAATCTTAACCTGTTTATCTTGTGTTGGAGCACTATCTCCTGCATTTACTTATTGCTCTACTTTGTTAAAAATAAATAAATAAATAAATAAATAAATAAATAAATAAATAAATAAAAACAATTCTTATTATTGCTACACAAAAATATTTGTAAATGCTTTGAATATTATTGATGCAGTTAAGTAGTGGGGTGAGGGCATATAAAAGGAAATCTTACTGGCAATTTTTGTAAGATAAAGTTTTAAATATTGAAGGTTCAAAAATAGAATAAATTCTAAGGAGATAATTTCCATGTAAGTGACTTCAAAATTAAAATTGATTATTTGTACAGATGGAATGTACGTTTAGTTCAATAAAAATATTTTCAAATTACACGCTCGGATATTAATCTCCTGAAGACTTTCCATGTAGACAACACCAAACGTCGGAGACTCCCTTCAGATGAAACGCATACAGATTCCAAACGTCTTTTTATTCAACTTTACATGTTTTCGATGACTATCATATCCAACTTTGTTCATATCAATATAGGTTTGGAATCTGTGTTTCATCTGGAAGGCAGTCTCAAACGTTTGTTGTTGTTTACATGGGAAGTCGTATGAAGATTAATATCTGAGTGTGTAATTTGAAAATACTTTTATTGAAGTAAATGAACATTCCATCTGTGCGTGTAATCGATTTTAATTTTGAATTTATTTCTATGGAGCTCATCAAATTATCACCTTAAAATGTTTTAAATGTTACGTGAAAATCAGTTTTAAAGCTATTTTAGCTCTTACATGTAATTATTTAAACCTACAAGGCAACAAAAAAAGAAATTAGCTGATTAGTTAATTAATACAAATGATAATTAGATCCAATTTAATTTTTGTTTTAAAATAAACTCGTTTCCCCCATCTTTCCCAACTTAACAGTTTCCTAGAATTTGATTGATTAGAAGATTTCTTCTTTTTTTTTAACTTGCCATCAGAGAAAAGAAAAGATTTTCCCATTGAATAATCCTTATTTCTTAAATCGTGAATAAGGAACCATGCTTGTATCAAACTGAATTGCTATTTTGTTTCTGTCTGCCTTATACGCATACAAAATTTGTCAAATATCTTTGGATAAAGAGGACTTCTTTAGAAAATATATTCACCAAAAATGTGTTAATCGAAAATAGGTGTGAAATTGCAAGTTATTAACGTTAATATAGTCTAGACAAATTTTGTTTTATTTTTATTGGAATTTGCAGTACTAGATCCATCGTTCACTAACAAAGGCATGATCGGTTGGAAATATCTGTTGCTTGGAAACTGGGTTTTATTTCTTTCGTTTATATGATCAGATGTAATTTATGGAATCTGATTAAATTTGTTTTTCAAATTATTTATAAAAAATTTTCCATTCAAAATAGTTTACAATAAATAACACTTCAGAAGGGTCCTTAACTGACTTGGGGAGGAACAACTGTATTTGAAATGGAAAAGCATAATCTGAAATAAATATTTAAAAAGAGAGACAAAATTTTATCTTGGTATGACGAAATGAAGACTAGAAGGATTTGATTCTGAAACGAGTGATTTGCTGTTCCTCATAATCAGTTCTTGTGAAAAATGTTTCTTTTTTTATTTTAAATTAAAACTTTTCACATGCTTGAGTTGGACAATTGTTATTATTGCAGTAGCATTGTTAGCTTATTTCATTGAATAGTTATGACCCCACATGGAAATTTAAATAAAACCCATTAATGTAACTTTGCTTCACCTAAGAGTCTTATTTAAAGTTAAAGGCTGCTTCATTGAGACTCATTTGGTTTTCTGCCAAATCCTCATCACGTTATAAAAATTTTGAATGTATTTTGGTTTCTTTCCCTCTCTCTCTCTCTCTCTCTCTCTCTGTCTCTCTCTCTATTTTTTTTTTTAATCTTCATGATAAGGATAAGTTTAGCACTTCTAAACTTAGATTTCTTGAGGAGATTTATCTCTTTGTGCATTTTGTTTGAACCAGTCTTATTAGAAGAAGGGAGATTTAAACTCTAGAATGTATGTGTGTGTGTGTGTGTGTGTGTGTGTTTGATGGTCCTCAACTATAACAGTGGTTCTCAGGAGAGAGAAAAAGAAACAAAGAGAGAAAGAAAATTTTTATTCATTTAGATTTGTATTTTAAAATTACCATTTTCCACAGTTTCTACATTAGAGTGGGCATATTAAACTGTTTGTCTGAATCCGAGGCTTAAAATCATTTTCCCCCTACAAACAGACAACATTTTTTATTCTAATCACGAACATTAGAGTCTGCCTCAGTTCTTGAAAAATAGAAAATGTTGACGATTGTTCTCTCGAAAGCCACTGCTATGGGAATACACAAAACCTCAGATGATGTGTTTGAAGAAGAGTGTCTTTAGAAATGACATTGATTGAAAAGAATCTACATTCTCCTCCCGACATCACTTGTAGCTTAGGCTTTTAAGTTTTAGGTTTTCCCCTTGTAAAGTAAATTTTTTTTAAGCGTTTCTTATTTTAATGAACACTGCTCATTAATTTGAAGCTTAGTAAATTTCAGTTTTTGAATTCTGATTGTAATTTGTTAATGATATTGAAAATGATCTTGCTAGAATATACCTTCCGGTAATGTAGAAATGTAATCAATGTCTTTTATAAGTGAATTTTTTTTTTTGTCAATCACTTTCACCCAAGTTTAAGCAACCAAGTTCGGCTTTGCCTTTGCTTTTCCAAGTCTTTGATTTTGTGGACATGGATGGCACCTGGAGTTTGGCAATTCTTTACATAATGTTTGTCGTTATTGTCTGCATGTACATCATCTGCATAGGAGAGACAATATCCAGGTTAGTGTTTTACTGAAGAGGTAAGGAAAATGGGAATAACTTGAAACGAGCAGTTTTAACGGATGAATTCTGCATTTGCATTTTCTGTAGAAATCCTAGACGTGGTTTTTTTTTTTTTTTTTTTTTTTATTTTCACTGCCTCCCCATACTTATTTTTTATTTTTTTTAATGTTTTCAATGTAAAGTGTATGTTAGAGTAATATCTACGTTGTTTGCCATTTAAACAGATCACATGGATGAGACAGCTGATCATTATCTTAGTGAGGTTTTGTAATCTTTCAAAGGGTATATCATCTCGTGCCTGTTTAATTGCACTTTTCATGTCATTTACAGTGGTAAATTGCTTTCTGTTTGGTTAGTAGCCTGGGTTTCCTGCACAGGCCTGATACTTTCTTTGTCATTCAAAAAAAAAAGTAAAATGTTTAGGATTTATTTTTAAATAACAGATTAGTATTTTGCATTCTGGTCTGTTAATGACACTAAAGTATTATCAAGAGTACATTCCTGATATTGTAGCTAGGATTAATAAAAATAGATCCAGCATTTCAGTTATGACCGTTTCCTCAAAAGCATTTTTTGCTGCTGTTTCATTGTGGAATGCTCTCTCTGCTGGGAAATTTCGATCTGCTTGAAGGTCTGGCAATAAACTGTGTCCACAAAGAAATTCCTTGTTTTAATTCAATACATCCCCGAGATAATTGAGCACTATTCTTCTATTTGTGAAGGGCTGCTTCTATAGTTTTAAATGAATGCCCTTGGCACCATGAAGTTCACCGATTTCTTAATGAAACCTGTTCCAACATTGGATAAGTCATTATGGGAACTGGGATATGGCTCTCCATCATTACCCCCCCCCCCTTCCCTTCCCAGTAGTTCACCAAACATAAGGCCATGTAGCTGTTTTCTATGGGGATATACCGTATAATCTAACCTAACCACCGTTATCAGAGACATTGACAAGTTAAGAACTCAAATCACAGCAGCAGCGGCAACTGTAATGGCTGACATGCTGGAGAGTATGAGTGGAAGGAGTTTGAAAGATGTGTATACTTGTTCCAGTGATTTGTGTGACATTCCATGTCGGTTTGGGGTGTCACATGAGCTCGGTGGAAACCTTTTTTTTTGTTTACTCCTTGCACAGTAGGAGGTGGTTATAGTTAATTAGTTGTTTGTTTTTGGAGTATTTTAAATTATTGCTATAAAGCTGCTTTTAAAATTATCAGGTCATTGCATATCAAATGTCAGATTTTGAGGTGGGTTCCGTGCTTCAGCACGGTTTTCACGTTTAGTAGCAAGTACCCATAACAAAGTGGTACGTTCTCAGAGATAAACCGATCGGTGACCAGCTGCCTGAAATTTGCATGTCTGCGATGATATTTAATAGCGTTTGGACGCAAGCGAAGATAGTTCTGACTTCATACGAATTACGTGTGATAATGCATTACGAGTTCAGGTTGAATCACACTGCATCCAACGCCTCTTGAAACATCAATAAGGTATCCGGTGTAGGCACCATAAAAGAACGTACTGTCCAACCTTGGTTCCGAAAATTCCGGCCGGGAGTGACGGCCCTGGCAAATGAGCCACGCGGCAGACCGCCCAACGTGTTGAATGACGCTGATCTGAAGTGATCTGTGGAAGAGAACCCATCAAAAACTGTTCGGGAACTTGCAGGGGATCATGCTGTATCGTTGTCGACTGTTAGTAGACACCTTAGGACCATCGGCAAGGTGAAAAAAGCAGGACAAATGGGTCCCACATGAACTTACGGAAAACCAAAAAGAGCGTCGGTTGGAGGTGTGTAAGGAATTGCTTTTGTGCCACGAAGAAGCAGGGATTCTTGATCGCATTGTCGCCTGCGACGAGAAGTGGCTCCTATACGACAATAGGAAACAGTCAGCACAGTGGCTGAATGCTGAAGAACCCCCGCAACAGTTCCCTAAACCCCCGTTGCACCCCAAAAAGCTCGTCAGACAAATGAACAGCGATAACAGACTGTCCCATGCAAAAAGATGACTACAGTTTGGTGAGTTTGTTCCTTGTTATTCGTTTCAAAGATTTCGTGCCTGACAGTTAAAGTAGACATTCCAGACTGCAGTAACCACCTGATTTTTGTTATTTGAGCTCCTACGGAACAAGCCTTGGTGTATAGTGATACCGACGTTCGCGAATGCATCACCTAGTTTATCCCCGTGCCAAGACCATGAACTTGAGCTGTCTTTAAAATCAATTTACTGATTAATAGAACTCTGAACTGTCCTTAGATGTATTTTGCATTTTATGCAGTAAGGCTAGCCATCTTATGTAGCTGGCTTGAAGAGAGTCGAGGGTGAAGAACACTCTGTCATGCATAACATTTGTAGAGGCCGCGCATTCGTCTCACGGCTAAGTGAGCACACCGGTTCAGCGGACTGCGTGGGCTACATGCATGCATTAAAATGTGTAATTCCGAAGCGTAGCCTGCTAACTTATAACCCATTTATTGCAATGGAGGCGCCTTCTGGGGTTACTGTGCTCCTCCCTCCCTTGTGATAAAAGGACCACGTGATGCATTCTGGTGTTGGGTAATCGGCTGTTAAAAGGCACCTGCCGATTGCGATATGGGAACTTGTGCTGTGCAGCAAAGCGCATGCCAATCTTGTGACCTGTGCATTAAGCACATATAAGAGTTCTTCTAGCCTGCACATACTGGGTGTTTCAAAAATGACCGGTATATTTGAAAAATCAATAAAAACTAAACGGGCAACGATAGAAATACACCGTGTGTTGCAATATGCTTGGGACAACAGTAAATTTTCAGGCAGACAAACTTTCGAAATTACAAACGGTGTATTTCTATCACTGCCCGTTTAGTTTTTATTGATTTTTCAAATATACCGGTTATTTTTGAAACACCCGGTAAGTGGTTACTATATGCCTGTTGAATGTCTTGCTTGAATAATATGTCTATAAGGTTGATACATATGTCAATAAGGGAAATAATGTACAAACATATTCGCTAATGGCTTGTAATTTGGGTGTATTTTATTGGTGCCTATGGGTCAACAATCAAAGAGTACTCAATTGCCGATATTAAAATTAATTATAGGGTAGAGCTTCTGATCGAGGGGGCCCCTCGTAGTAGTAACAGTGTTAATTAGGGAATTGTTAATAATCAAGGTATTGATATTTGTGAGGCTGGGAAATTTTTGAAGGTTATGCTGATGCTCATGAGCCTGAGTCATTTATTGCACGTTTATGATTTTTCATGTACAGTGGAATTTTATTGATTACCAATTAAGTCGTTTTCTTGTGTCGATAGTGAAATTATAGAATTAATAAATCTGTTTCAATTATAAACAGGTTAGTCATTGAGAAAACACACAAACACACACACACACACACACACCCGCGAATAATCAGTCCCCAACCCTTGATCCCCACCCCACCTGGAGGTATTTTCAGTTAATGGTGTTAGGAGAGGGGGGGGGGGGGCATATCTTTATATATAAAAGAGGACATCCACTGACTCATCTTCGCACAGCAAAATCTAAAGCGTGGCTTTTCGAAATTCGGACCCCCTGCCCACCCAGGGGGGCAGAAAGAACTTGCACTGCACATTCGGTCGCTTGGCTCTGCCCGCAATAAACGCAGATGTTCGAAATTTTGCAGGAAGGTTTCTAGCTACCATGCCAAAAAAAGTAGATTTTCGATATTCATATTTTATGGGTGTGAAAACTGGAAAAATTGATTTTCGGAGGTGTTTCACCAAATTTCTGATGTTTTGATGCAACTTTGCAGGGAATAAAGATAAAGCAAAGAAATTCGGAGGGAAGGTTCTCGAGGATATTTCCAAAATAATAATTTCTGGTTTTTTCGATTTTCGCTTTGTGAGGGGGGGGCTAGGAGGGCTCAAAAATCCCCCCCCCCCCCCCGTTTTGTGTTGTTGCCGTCTAACTCCAATGTGGAAATGCAGAGAGCTCAAAATTGAACACGAGGATGTAGAAGACTTACATAAATAGGGAGCATTCGTTGATTTTTCAAAATCGATTATTAGAGGAGCAGAAATCAAAAAAAATCCCAAAATAGGTTTAATTTTGACATTTGCATCGTTCAACCCCACTCTGTGGCAAATTCACGCACGACTTGGATATTTGGACCAAGAAGAGTTCACATATATTTGCAAAAAATACTTTCTGCTTTTGTTCATATTTTACCCTTTTGCTCCCCCTCCCTAAGGCCCTCCGTAAAAATATGCGATTTTGATGGTTTAGTGGAACCATTATGGTTCATTGGAACTTTCAATGCTAAAATATGGCATGTAATATATCAAACAACTTGGAATGATGTGCCACGAATGAATATAATGTAAAATTAATGATAGTCGAAATTGGTTCCAAGGTACGTGGTTTAATGGTTTCGTTATGGTCCATTAGAAACTTACAATGTTAACATAAGCTGGTTAAAAATATGGTTCCGCCAAATGGTTTAGTTTAACCTTTCTATACGTGGTTAGGTCATTCCTTAATGGTTTATTTTTGATTATCTGGGTCCAATTTTCCGGTATTTTATGTTTTCCGGGTTTTAACCAGATTTTTTTTTTTTTTGCTTTCATAAATTAACATACAAACTCTCATGTTGAAATCTTAGTTTTTACACTAGTCATAAAATATGGATTTTGTTCTTTGATTTAAAATTTATTTCAAGTATCTAGGATATTTTTGGATTTATCATCACGAAGTAGCTGATATACCCGCTGTTGCTCGGGCTCTTTTTTAATTTTGCAATTTCTGAATCTGAATCTACAGAAAAAATGATCATTATTCTCCACCTTTTTTTCTCCGGCATTGAGTCAAACTCACTCAGCTTTAGAGAACATTCCCAAACGAGCGAAGTCGAGTAGAACTGCTGTGTAGAAGGGCCGGTAGTTGGAAAGGCCATCCATTGAGAGCATTTTAAAAGAATTGTTTTTGATTCTTCAATATGAATTTTTACTCTATTAATTGAAGCTTTTGCCTTTTTCATGTGTTCATTTATTCTGTGTATGTATTCGTATTAGGTAGTGCAAAATTTCATTAAAAAAGAGCCCGTCCAGGGCCAGGTATATCAGCTGGTTTAAAATAACATTCATGAGTTTGAGAAAAGTTTCCTTCATTAATATTCTAAAGACATTTAAGCTAAAGGTAGAGATATTCTTTGTGTATTATTGTGAGGAAGAAATTTCAATGCTAATTGTTGTGGAATGTTAATTTGAGACCTACGCCAATCATAATTGAGTAGAGAAGGAAAAAACTAAGGAATGATTCGGTGGCTTTTATTTTATTTTTGTTGCAAGAGTTTTCTTCTCTGTTTATAAATTTCTCCATATTTTCTGGTCTGTATAGGAAGGGGGAGGGGGGGACAACTCTTAACTACAAACACATATCCAAGATATAAGCTTTTCTTTCCTCTAAAGGCAATTCCTCATGACTGTTCCTTTCTTCTATTTTTATTTTCTATGTTTAACCTAGTAATTCCATTTTTAATGAAACCTTTGATCTGAACAGACAATTTTGCTATTGTCCTGCTCTGCAGATGTTATCTTCTTCGTTCCGTCAAAATTGTGATTATTGACTTTTCTGCTTCTTGTTTAATGTAGGTTTTTTGGATATTTAATATTACTTTTGGTCTATTTCGTTTTGTCTCCTTCCATCTCACCAAGTCAATCTTACTTTTCCTTCTCTGGCCAAACATGACACTCCTTGACCTAAGTTGATAGAATCCCTTCCAGTCCTGTCTTCCATAACAAGTTAGAGATACTGAAAAGGTATCATCCACTAGAATTTACAGGTTACTTACATGGCATAGGGCAACGTGTTTTTGGTTCTTTTTTTATCATCCCCTGAACATCTCCAAAATAAATGGTTAAAAAACAAAATTGTTTGTATAGTGCACTCGTCTTTTAATGAAGTCAGCTGTTGGACTATTCCTTTAAAAGTTTTTTCTTTTTGTGCATTGTATGCAATGGTTATATCATTTGTGCCCATTCACATAAAGAGCACAGTATGGCATTCGACTGACAAAGAAAGACTGCAAATGTACAGTAATGAGGAACTGTATCATGGGGATGGTGTGTAAAGCAGTTCTGTTGTGATTAGTTTTTCTTTTGAACTGCTACCCTGTTAGTCTTCCAGTTGATTTAACAGTTTGTGCAGGAGAGGGAAGATGCAAAAAAAAAAAGATTGTTTCTATACGCTGTAGTAGGAAAATTTTCAATATGAATGTGTTTTATTAGAATGTTGTTTGAGTGTGCACTAAAAAGTATCTGCTCTTTGTTGTTACAAGGGGCAGATATTTAAACTTTAGGTAATTGAAATGTGATGAATAGAGTTGAATTGTATATTAGGCAGACAGAATCACTGAGGGATGAATGAAGGAAGGTGTGCATGAACGAACAGAGTTGGGAGGAGTCTCGTTTGCTTCTCCTCCTCCTCCTCCCTTCTCTTTTGGATGCTGACCCACGTGCTGAACATCACCCGTCACCGGCATTCAGAAATGTTGTCAATTTCTCTCGGTACCCTAAGTTTGGTAAGTGTAGTCTTGTCCTAAGGCAAGCAAGCAAGCATTTAAATAAAGCCAAAACAGCGAGCATCTACTAAGAAGTAGTGAATATAGAGGAGAAAAGAAGGGAAGGAAACCAAGTGAGCTATCGCAGAGTCGCGGAATGTTCCCTTCCCTTTTCTCCTGTCTATTTACTGTTGCTTTGAGTTCTATATTCTTCTTCTTCTTCTTCTTCTTCTGTATGGGTACTAAGCTTGACACGTTTGTGAGCAATTCGAGGTGGCGTGCGGAGATCTGTGCAGAAATTGGAAGGAAAGATTTTAAAGAGATGGAGGAAGGTGGGTGGGTGGGTGGGTGTATATTTTCTCTTTATTGGCTTACTTGATAGTCTGCTCTTTGAGTAAGTTGAGTCGAATTTTAATCCAAGTGTCCACTTAATTTGTCGTTCCTCCCTCGTAGGCGTGGGAAGCGCTTTGCCGCATGCCTCCTCGAATGTTCGCCTAAAGAATGGGCCACGGGTTGTTTAATGTGAAGAAAGGGAACGTTCTCCACCGCCATTCGGGCTGGTGTGGTTTTGAACAGAGAAGAAGGCTGGCTCTTCATCCATAAGAGTTGGTGAACGTTTGCCCCATGCACGCAAGGACTCAGAGACCACGATGATGGAACGTCCCAGAGTGTTGACAAGTTGGATGAGCGGATAAAATGTTCGTCAGTGTTTCTTAAAGTGGGCGAGGGGATCGGGAAAAATTCTTAAGGGGGGAAGGGGTCGCAAAAAATTTCGTGGGTGACATTTTTCGGTTATTTTATGGATAAAGCCTAATAGAAAAGCATATTGTTGTAGAACATGGAACCTAGAAAACATGTTTCGGGGTCCTTTGGAATTTTTAAGTGTGAAAGGGAGTCGCGAGTCCAAAAATTTAAGAAACACTGGTCTACATCTCCATAATACATACAAACAAACATCCATCCATGCATTCGTTCATGTGTGCATCGTTGCTGGAATACAAGTTAGGAGGAGGAGGAGGAGGAGGAGTGTTGTTTCCACTTGATTGGTGCGGAGAAAGTTTTGCTACCAAATAATTTCATCGCCGTTTGTACGCAACAGGCATGACCTCCTCCTCCTCCTCCTCCTCTATTATCCCGCAACAGGAGACTGGAAGGAAGGAAGAGTCGCGCTTTGCTATTTATTTGTTCCGGCTTTAATCGTTCTAGGATTTAGATTTCTTAAACCATTGTATACCCAGAAGATAATTTAAGATGAGAGAGAGAGAGAGCTTTAAAATTTGCATGGCAATGTAGATTTAGTTAATGAATAATTTAAAGTTGAAGATGATAATTGAGAGCCTAAAAAATTGGACCTTTAATTGAAAAAAAGATTGTGCACGTGGTCAACACTTTTATTAAGCTGAAAAGAATTGTTTAACCCTCGTCCAATTGGGCTTACTTTTCAACAGAAAATTGCCAATTGAAATGAATGAATGAATGAATGAATGGCGGCCGAGGTGTTGTGTTTCTCCCTTGATTGACCAGTACAATTGCAAATAGAAAACGGAAGGGAAAATTCCGCGAGTTGGACTCGAACCAGTGACCATGCCTATCGCTGACACAGCTCTAACCCACTGCGGACATGAACCGACAAGCTGTTCTTCAATATTATTATTATGATCTTTTCAAAGGCTGAGTAGGCTAAATTTCCAATAAAGCCACAAAGGTTATTGTAGTGGGAAAAAGAAAAAGGCAGACTATTTATTGTCCTAAAAAGAATGCTGAAGGAATAAGTAAGCGCCCGCCACTGGAAATGGATTCAAGTACTAAAAAATGGAGTTGCTGACAATGCCAACTCCTTCCTTGCAGCCTGCTATTTGCACGTACTCTTAGAAGGTGAGACCGCAACAAACTTGGGCCAACGGAAGAGGTGGGGAAGGCACTGTTCACAGCTTCAGTGGAGCTGATTTTGCAGTTGTGTCTGTGAAAAGAGGAGAATCGTCGTGGATCTCGGTGAATAATTTGGCGCCTGGTTTAATCGCGTGATATGGCTGGACGCCTAATCTCGGAAGTAGGCTGCGTTAAACCAATGTTGAAAAGGGGCGCGGGGGGGGGGGGGGGGGGGGGGGGGGGGGGGGGGGGGGGGGGGGG
>JAHWFO010002062.1:4038288-4049314 GCA_023313115.1 Rhysida immarginata
ATTTATTTATTTATTTATTTATTTATTTATTTATTTATTTATTTATTATTGTAACAGAATATAGTTTTGAGTCTAGAAGATCGAGATGCCGAAGAGCTGGTGCTCCTCCTGCAGGGCTATTATCACCTCCTGACAAATAAAGAGCTTCCTGTCCATCACGAGAAGGACCGATGGGCTGATGATTCAGGTTGGTTTTATTTATTTATTTGTTTATTTATTTATTTATTTTGCTGCTCTTGAGTAGTTCAGCCTGGCTAGTTTTATTTTATTTTTATTTTTATATTTTGGACGTCAACTTGTCTTCCTTGGTCTATTTCTTCTTCCTTACAAGTAAACGAGCTGATTTCTTGGGAAAAGGTTTCTTTTCCATCCCAAAATAAAGAACCTTTTTGGGTGGGCGGGTGGGTGGGTGGGTGGTATTTGAGTTTCTTTAGCCCAATGATTTTTAAGATGGAAAGGATGGGAAGAGTAGAGAGAGAGAGAGAGAGAGCATGTTGTTCACTCGTTTGTTTTTAATTGAATTTGTTAGGGAAGAACCGTCCTGAAAGTTGAAAGGTTGGGTTGTGGACGTTGCATCACGGACATGACCATTGCATTTCTTTTGCCCTCGTTCCCCAGCCCTCGTACTCGGATGATTTGGGCCCGTGCTGAAGCGCCTCCTCAACAACGCCCTCTTTTTCATACTGGAAGCTGTTTTAAGAAAGGAAATGGTCGAGAAAATACGTCTCTCGCTCCGTCGAAACCAGGGAAGAGGAGGAGGAGGAGGAGGAAGTGGAAGCTGCCAGATCGAAATGTCGAAAACCGCCATCATCTACCTAACAAAAAAAAAAAACAAACCAGTTCCCCCTAGAACTTAAAGTATCAATTCAAAACAGATGAAAAATAAAGCAGAACGACAGTTGTTTGTTTGTTTGTTTGTTTGTTTGTTTGTTAGCTGAAAAAGAGGCGTCGCCCGGGACTTTATTTATCCTCCTGTTGGATTGACCTGCCTCAGATTAAAATATTGCAAGCTCCGGGAATGAATATCATTGGATACTTTAGATGTCATCTTTCCTTCCAAGTTTCCCTTGTCCTTGACGTAGAAGCTCTTCTAGCCACCCTCCTACTCTAGACGAAGCTCCCCTTGTTCAGGTGTTTCCGATGCCCGGATAGCAGACTTTCCTCACCAATCCCACTCGTTCTTTCTCTTTCTCTTTCCAAACACACAAACTTTTGTCAATCGTCTGGACATTTGTTAGAGGGCTCAAGGGAGACACGTGTATCTCGTTTGCCTCCTAGATAGACACTTCCGTCTCCTTGGTGTTATCTTCAATAGCATCATCGTTTTATGCTCATCCTATCTTATCCTATGCTTGACTTTTTGAAATTAAAGTTGGGAAGTTGGTAGCTATGCTCACGAAAGGTCAAATACAGGGTCGAGTCAAACGTCGTTGGACACCTTCCTATCTTGGATACCAATGGAGTTACGCAAATTCCAATGTAGGGAATGAATAGGAACTTCAGGATGGACCACCTTTCCTCATCTCAAATATGCAAATTAGGAGACATCCAAATTTTATCTCGAAAACCGTAAATTATTTCATGCACCATTCTCATCCTGTTCTGGAAAGTTCCACAATTTACCATAAAGTCACCAATTTCCTGTGCAATTGGTATAAGAAAGCACGTTGAAGCTCAGACCAGAGCAAGATGGAAAGCACAGTACACTAACCAGGAAATGACACTAACATGGTCCTCTGCTTTGGTGAGGCGAGGCAAAATTATCATGCACAACCAGGCATCGTTGAAATGTCGTGCGGAATTACGCTGTGGTGCAAGTGGACATCACATCGAACATTATCTGCATGATTGATGGAAACACTTACTTACTTTGTATCAGGTGACTGTTTGGAAGCAACAAACAGTAGAAGAGCCAATTGTCCTGTTGCAGAGCTTGCAATGAGGATTGTGGTTGGCTGATCTGCTCATCGGATTTTTGGTCAACTTTTTTTTTTTTTTTTGTTTTTTTTTGTTTTTTTTTTGTTTGGAATTTGCTGTTGAACGAATATGCAATTGGAATTTTGTTGTGTATCTCTTAGGGTTTTCGAGATAGAATTTGGATGTGTCCTAATTTGCATATTTGAGATGAAGGAAGGTGCTCTATCAGATAGAGCACCCTCAAGTTCCTATTCATTCCCTGCATTGGAATTTGCGTAACTCCATTGGTATCCAAGATAGGAAGGTGTCCAACGGCCCTGTATTTGACCTTTCGTGAGCATAGCTACCAACAATTCCTGATGACAACACTGACAAAAAACTACACGACACAATTTTCAAAATTATGATCCACGGGTCATTCGGGCACACAACAATCAACACAACCATCCCCGTGCATGAAGGACAGGAAGTGTACCAGGAAATACCCCCCCCCCCACCCCCGGGCGCTACTGGTGCTATTTATCTCTAATCTTACAAAATTTGAATAAAACAGTATCTCTTCGCAAAACAAAAAATAAAATCCGAATTGTAAAGTAAATGGAAGTCCCCCGTGAGAATAGGCAAAACCTATTTAATATGAATACGAAAGCAAACAAATGTAAACTCTTAAACCTCAATAGATGAGATGTTAAACTAACGTGTTGTTATTATGGTAAAAGTTAAGCTATTAGGAGGGTTGGTCACTTCCCAAAATAGTATTGGATTTATCTCCTCTAATCTATTTAATCGCTCTTTGCCTTTAATAGTCGCTGTTGAAAACTAACTTGTAAGTTGAAGAATAAAAAAATTGTAAGTAGGTTGCATTAACTGATTGAAAATATTTTTTAAAATTTGAAAATTGACATTTCAAAAATGAGACAATAAGTGATGATCTAATAATTTTATGTTCCGGTACATGATTTTACTTTTCAAATGTAAACACCAATGAATGAATGAATGAATGAATGAATGAATGAATGGAGATTCCATTTTAATGAAGAAAAAATGGCTTCGCTGTCCAAATAAAAAAAAAAACTGCAACAATTCTTGTGCCCATCCCGAGTTTAACGATCGAAACAATTCGTTTTTGATTAGCCTTGGACCTCGTGACATTGATTAGCCAATAGGATCGCTTGGGGCTACACAGACACAAACGAACAGACTTTTGGTTTCTTCTTATTTCTTCTCTTGTGGAAACATAAACATCTCCACTGGGACTCATTCGAAATCAGAATAGCATTTTCCATCTCTTCACTAGAATGACCCTTACAAGATAAATAACACGAGTCTCTCTCTCTCTCTCTCTCTCTCTCTCTCTCTCTCTCCTTTATAAGCTTTAAACTATACCTGATACGTAGCATGTTTTCTGTACTTTTAACTAGCAACCGATTCCACAATTTGTCCTTGACAATAGCCATTTCGGGGGGGGGGGGGGGGAAGTGTTTTAAGGAAGCATTTGACAAGAGGTAACGAAAGAACGGCCAATGCTAATATAGTTTTGAACTTTTGTTCACCGTTGGCAGCATTTAATCCTTGCACTGTCGTCCAGAACCCAAGCAAATCTTTTGGAAGTCTTTCGAGTGCTCTTGAAGTTCATGGAGTGAAGAAGGTACACTGCTCAAAAGAATTACGGGAACACGATATAGAAGGCCTAAGTTATTTAAAGGAATGTGGGAAAATCCGTACAACCAACCCCATGAACACACGAACCGGTCTCAATTTAGTCAACAAATAAGCAAGTGGATGGCTTAGTTTTCTTCTATGCATCTTTCGAAAATACAAATGAAACTAAAGTGAGGGAACTATTCTCAAGAAGGGGTCTCGAGACATCTCTGGATACACGTCTTCCTAGAAGTGTTCCCCTAGTAACGTGTATTCCCTCCACGAGCTCCAAGGACCTCTGCGCATGCTCCGCACGAGTCGACGGATGTCTATTCGAGGAATGTTCTCCCATTCTTCAATGAGGACCTGCAGTGAGTGTGGACTCGTTGGACGTTGCCTTATGCGTCTTTCAAGCATGCCCCACACGCGCTCGATCGGATTAATGTCCGGACTCGTTGCTGCCCATTCCAATGTTGGAATGTTCCGTTCTCGGAGAAATTCCTGAGTGCCACGTGCCGTATGCGGCGAACGAGCATTATCCTACATGAGAACAAAATCAGGGCCCACGACACAAGCAGCAGACACTATGTGATCTTCCAGAATGTCACTGATGTAGACTTCAGCATTGGGACGTCCTGGGACAACAACGAGATCGGTACGGCTGTCGATAGACATCACCCCCCCACCCCCCCCTCTGAACCACATCCCATTCGGTCTGTTTGTTGCATTGTTGCTTCTGCAAAGCGCTCTCCAGAGCCTCTCCACACACACTGAAGCCAATCACGACTCGTTAGGCGAAATCTGGACTCGTCTGTAAAGAGAACAGACCGCCAGTCGAAGATGTGTCGTTGGGCAAATCGACGTCGGGTACAAGGAAAAGAAGGAAAGCTCTACTTGGTTTAAGTGCAAGTTCTGTAGAGCCTAGCGCCTGACCAGTGGGAAAGTGATATGCAGAGAAGCTCTCGCAGCAAATTCTTTGCATTCATTGAAGCTTTCTATTATTTCGTTTTATTTATTTATTTACTGAAACGGTTTATTATATTAAAAGTAGAATTATTTTAGTTTATTTAGGATGAAATCTTGTAATTTTTTTTAATATTTTACCAAGAAAACAAGAGATGTTTATTTTAATCTATTCACTTAAGTGTGATTTCCAAGCAGTTAGACCAGTGCAAAAGAGAAATAATAAAGAAAAGTTTGAACCATTGGAAAGTTAGAATCCGTTCAACTAATAAAATGTTGTTGCAGTCAATGCATTCATTTGTTTTGGCTAAAAGGCCTGCAACGTTTGCAGCCGAATTTGGATTTTCAATGGTCTAGAATTCTATTGGCGTCGAGTTAATTTGCGAGTCAAAAGAAGACTTTGCAGTTGCTTGGAATTTCTTGGATGTTTCCTACAACATTTCAGTTGGCCATTCAAGTTGATCATTCATTCTCCTTTGCACAGTTGGAGAAAATAAGAGAATGGAGCCAGATTGTTTTCCCCGTCGTTTTATTGCTTGGCAATTGTTTTGCTCTTAGCAAAAGAAGACGTAGAAGGAGACCAATGATAAGCTGAGGCCGCGGAAAAGCATTGGTATAACAACACAAACAATCAAAGAACGTAAAAGGAGGAGAAGTAAAGGCGTGTATGTCACGTGATAAAAGCTGTCCGATCATCGAACGGTGGCTTCTCTGCAACACACATTTCCCGCCAGGGTGGCGCCACTTAGGTCTACGCGAGCCTTTCTTTACTTCTTTTAGTTAGTTTCACAAACTGAATTTCATATGCGTTCTTTGGTCGGGCTTCTCGGTGTCGGCGCGTGAGATGAGGTACACGATTCGGCCTTCTGGCTCTCAAACCATCTTCCCGTAGTCTGTTTGTGAGTGTTTGGTCAGAAACAACCACTCCAGATGCCGCACGTAGGTCGTTTTGCGAGTCTCTAGCAGTTGATGTTCGTCGGCGAAGAGCAGAAGTTTGAAGATATCATCGGTCCTGCATTCTTGTCGTTGTGCGTCTGCGTCCTTGTCCAGCCCTTAGCGAATAACGACCAGTCCATGCACGATGGGTCACTGAAGGTCTCACGACGGACCTGATCGAGTAGCCTTCTTGCAACTTCCTCCATTTGGTCTCAGTTAAACGTCCGAATACTGTAGCAGAGCTTTAACGTGCAAATTAATGCTGTTTGAAGACCGTGTGACCTTTGTCCTAGGGTTAGGACCGTTCTGTTTTTAAGGGGCCTCTGGCAGTTTCACTTTAAACTCACGGAAAAAAGAGAAACTCGAAAAAACACTTAGTCATTTCAATAGGCCACATCGGGTTTAGCGATCATTTTATCGGAAGTCTTGATCTTGACATTTTACACATGTTTTCGGAAGTGTTCCCCTAATTGTTTTGAGCAGCGAGTGTACTTGAAATGCAAGCATTAGCATCGTCTCCCGTAAAATTGAAAAGATCTACCAGTTCAGTTATTGACCAAGTTTGATAACTCATCGCATTTGACACTGATCCTTTGGAGATTTTCACAAGGGTGGTCATATTGTCAGCAACTCGACAACACACTTCGCTGCACACCCAATTAGAAGTCATAAAACCCCCAGTTTTACCCACAAGAAATATTTGTTAAAACTTTCACCCCCCAGAAAACCCCGGAAGACAGAAAAAAATCCCAGTCGAAGTTAATGGATTCTTATTCCCCTCCTCCTCTGGCAACACTGGCAGCAAGTGATGTGCAAGCGATTTGTTGCTTCTTGTGCACAAAAAGGTTCTCGAACAAATGTAACTTGAAGAGATATTGTGCTTTATCCACTGAAAAAGAAAATTCTAAATGTGACTTGTGTTTAGATTCCTCCAAGTCCGCTTCGTTTTCATCGCCTAACCTAACCTAACCTGTCCTACACTTTATGACTCATTTGATTGCGACATTATCTAGATGCGTTATAATCTGAGCTATTTCAAAAATAAATTGGAATGACACATTCGTCCAGGCCTCCCTGTTTGTCATGAAAAAATTCTCTTTGGGTGGGAGGACGGGACCTTAAAACCTTCTGTTCTCATAAGAACTCCACAATGGCTCACAGCCAAACAATTTCTATAAAAATACATGAATGAGAGGAGTGAATCAATGCAATGCATGCCTTTTGTTTGCTCATATCAAGGCTACGCCTATTTCTTTCTTTGTCTTTTAAAAGGCCTGGTCAAGTGCCCCTCAATCTATGGATTTAGCAATTTTTAAAATTAAAAAAAAAATTGTTTTTTTTTTTTTGTTGTTGTTTTGGGGGGGGGGGGGCCATAAGGATCCATTAATATTTCCAAAATGGCTCATCATTTGGTTGGCAAAAAAACTATTTACAAAAATGCTTGGCTTTACTGACTTTGGTTCGCTTGTATGAATGCTCTAGCCATTTCTTCCTTTGAAGCAAAAACGTTGACATCTCGAAGAAGGTTAACTAACCAATTGATTGGCCTAAGAAATACTAAAGGCTGGTTCTATATTCTCCATTGAGTTTATTACTCAAAAACTGTTCCACATTTTAACGTGATTCACAAAGAAAAACTCCAAAAGGTTTGTTAGCGTGCCTTCTTAATAAATGTCAATATGTCCCCCATTTCTGGCGTCAAGGTCGATTTCTTCCCCTGTTGGGGCTAGCATTTCGGGGGTGATTTGAGCGATTGTTTCAATTGTTCTGTTTTTGAGAGTTTCAATGTCATCAACGTTGATCTTGTACACTCTTCTCTCTTTCACGCTCTATCCCCAGAAGCTAAACATTCAGAGAGTTCGCGAGGGGGCCAAGGGATTGGCCTATTCCTTCCAATCCATCGTCTTGGAAAGCTCATACCAAGGCATCTCCTAAATTATTATTATTCTTCTTATTATTGCAGCAGTTTTATTAAATGGAGTCAATTGTAGTTGTAACCTTTCCAAGCTTGTAGGATTCATTGTAAAACATGCGCTAAGAAATAAACTGCGAGCAGAGCACAAGGAGTAAATAGGTTTGGGGCGGGTGGGGGAGTGGAGGCATCGACACGCATGAGAAACTGTTGCTCTGGACTGTGGCAGCTGTTGCGTTGTGTTGTGTTGTCTCTCCGTTTGGAAGTCGCTCAGATAGCCATCCCTTCCTTTCTTCAACCGCTCAGCACGTCCTAGTCACTGGGCCTAGTTCTTCCTTTCTTGAGAGGTGCACTGACAAGGCGTTTTTGTTGACAAATAGACGGAGACCAGTGCACGCCACATTGGCTTCGCTCGACAAAAATCGTGGCAAGAGTACGTAGAAGCGAGCCTTTTAAATGAGGACTGCGCTATTTCGTTGGATGGGTTCCATTGGTCTCGCTTTTATGTTTATTCCTGGAAGGTGCAACCCGTAGTGGGCTCTGTTTTTCTAGGAACGAGGCATCAGCTCATCTGTTGTTTTCTTGTTCTTCTTCTTCTTTTCTTTAGCTCCTCCTTATCCTACGGAACACAAAGTCCTTCCAGCAGGTTGGAACTATCCGATACTAAACGGTGACGACCGCGAGGGGAATTTTCAGGAGCACAGCGTGGACTTGTCTACAGCCCCTTTGTATACGCAGCACTCATCTCCTCAGGTAAGTCTGGGCCAATTGCAACTCGAGTTCTTTGAATTGCTTTTTAAAATTGAGCAGGGCGAAGGGTCCTAAACGCAAGGTAGCTTATTAATCGAGCCGAAAGTAGGCTAACGGGGCATTTATCTGTCCCGCTCAACTAGCAAGTAGAGAAAAAAAAATGGGCTTCTCTTGATATTTCCACCCTGTCGCGCTCTGATGCGATAAAGACACAGTAGTACCCCCGTCGTCTGTTTCTGTAACACACTTGATATAGAAGTAACTGGACAGTCAGAAAAAGCAAGTTAAAAGCAGGGCCTAGAGAGAAAGAAGGGGAGCATTAACCTAAAAAGAACGTACACCTCCTGCAGGCCACTTGAAGGAACTACTCGCTAGAACATGGTTTGATACCAACATCTTTGCCCCCCCCCCCCCTTCTCATACTGCATACGCTGAATTCCCATCTCCTTTGATGCAGTTAGAGTTCTGTCAAACGGGAGGGTGGGGGGTGGCGTTTCATAAGCATTGCCTATTTTATTGGATCCCTGTGAATTCAGGAAGTTGTTGCGAGAGGTGTGACACGCTTTGCCCCGTACTCGTCTGTTCATTTCTCCCGTTTTGTGCAGACGGGTTTTCCTGCTTAAATGATGATAATTTGTTCTCCTCCTTAACCCAGGCCTCACTTGTGGAAGGGGGGAGTCATTCAAATGCAGCTTACTTTTACAGTTGCCATGACCCTCGTCAACTTGGCGTTGCAATGTTTTCTTGTATTTAGGGTGTTAACAAAAAAAAATATGATGGTGGAGGAGGACGACCTTAAGAAGAAGCAATAAAGGATGTGATCCGTTGCGCTCAGTGTTTTGCTTAAGTGACCCATCGACAGCTCGAATAAAAAGAACGCTTTAGATAAGTGTCTGCTGCTGCGTGATGTGTCTTTTAAGCAATCGTTGAGCATCGCTTCATTCGGCCCCAATAGATTGCCCCTTGATAAGGTGCATGACTACCAACCATTTCCTGATGAGACCACGAAGACCATCCCACTCAATAACAAATCATCCAAATTCCTTTTTGTTGTTACAGTTGCCAGGTGGCTCTGAGTATAGACCACAAGGCAGTCTAGTGGATGAAAGAAAAGGACAAAGCAAACGGGGCATCCTTATGTATGGCTTGTTTTCAGCTCTCCCAATAGAAAAAAGTAGAAATAAAATAGATTTCCATGGATTTGTTTGTTTGTTGTTTACACAGAGAAAAACAAAGCAGAGGATCCTTTCATTTTTTTTTTGTTGTTGTTGCAATTGGAAGTGGGAAGAATGAAAAGCTTTTTTTTTTCTTTGTAGGTTTCATCTAATGGGCACGTGCCAAATGCTTCGGGATTGAGTGGCAACAACGTGAGAAGAGGAGACGCAACGAGTGGAATGGCTGTGGCTGTCGTCCGAGGTGTTGTCGATAAGAACATGAACGCCACGGCTCAAGATGTGATGCCATCCAAAATGGAGAATTTGTCGATAGCCTCGTCACCTTGCCGAGTGATAAGATCCGATAAGACGACGACGAGTCAGGATGGTGAAAAGGAAGACGACGACGACGACGAAAGGAGGATGAGGAGGAGGAGGGCTATAGTACACCGGCAGAAGATGGGCGAAGAAGAAGAAGAAGAAGAAGCAGCTCCTCGAGAGAGTCACGGGACGATTCGCAGCACAGTGAAGTCTTTTGATTTTCATTCGGTCGTGTCGATGGAAATGTTGGAGGACAGTGGCGACGAAGGTGTCCGCGTCAAATGTGACGCGGTGGATCTCGTGGAAGCAAAAAACGTGGAGGTGATTCGACGCGTGGTGGAAATGCAACAGATCGTTCGATCGGCAGAGACGTACCTGTCGGGCGAAGAGACGGCGGTGGTGACGACGCCTGCTCCTGCTGCTGCTGCTGCCTCTGCCTCTTTGGCCTTGTCGCGTCAAGAGAGTCACGACCCGAGCCAGGAGCAGATGCCTCCGTTGAAGGCAGCCGATTCTCTGTTGCTTTTGACGCAAGCAGCGGGTCGAGAAGCTGAGCTGGAGGCTGTGCGTCGCCTCGATTTCGGAGGGGGCGACGAACCGTCTGGCAGCGACACGGACAGCATGAGTACGCCTACGGACAGTCCTTCGCACCGGCCCGACCAACGCAGGGTCGTACGGCCGCCTAGTGGCCTCGTTGGCTCGAGCTTCGGCCTTCACAGCCCTGACAACCTGCCCGTCACGCTGCACAAGACGAGCGTCCAGGATCTTCTTCGGCGGTTCCAAGGGGAAAACCAACTTCCGTATCCGTTTGCCGAGGGTACACTCTATTTGGATCCGGACATTATCGATCTCACCATGATCCCCCCTCCCATCACCCCGGAACGAGAAGGGATGGACCTGCCCTTTGCGGTGAGCATGCCACCGACTCCCTTTGCCGACAGACAGACCCTCGAAGCAGAACTCAGGGCTCTCGGAGCACATTTTCACCAGGAAGACGGAGAAGACAATTTGTTAGCAACGACTCCAGCAAAATCTGGTAAGCCATCGTGGACCTCCCTCCCTCTCCCCACCCCCACCCCCTTCCCTTACTGCACCGAGCCAACCTTTCCTTCCCCAACATGAAATCGAATGTGGCTCGCTCCAAATCGATTTTGTGGTGGACGTGCTCCTCCTCCTCCTCGGTTCAAATTTGGTTGGGTCGTCACATCCCCCTCTCCCACGAGATCCGGTTTTGAAGCGTTGGACGAAGGCTCGGACATCTCGAGCATAGCCTAATAATACGAAGTCTGTACACTCCAGGGTTTCCTTTGATTCCTGATTTCCATCTGCGCATGCCCAACCACCTAGCGGACGGCCCCACAATCAAGTTTGAATTAGACACAGCCTACTATACAGGGTGTAACTAAAGGTGTGTTACAAACTTTGGGGAATGATA
>JAHWFO010002062.1:4049714-4064099 GCA_023313115.1 Rhysida immarginata
TATCATTCCCCAAAGTTTGTAACACATCTTTAGTTACACCCTGTATAGATAACTGCCTGTTCAATCGACAGTTTGAAGTTTCACCGCAGTAAAGGAGGAGGGCGCTTTTAAGTAGGGTGAAGAAAGCCTTTTTAGCATTGCTACCATTCTATTGTTTTCTACTGGTTAGCCTACAAACAGGCTGCATATTTATGGAATCTTATATACAACCTGTGACAATAAAGTTCGGTGAATGATGGCATATTGAGAGTGGATTGCTCGTTTACTATCCTCCAAAGTAATCCCCGTCGATGGTAATGCACTTCTGGGAACGCCTGTACAAGTCCTGAAAACTCCTGGCGTAGTCGTAACATTTAGGGATAGCCAGCTGGGAACTTCAGTTGGGAACGTTGGATGTCTGGCCACTTCGGGGGGCGTCTTCTACGGTGTTGCGGCCTCCTCGGAACCGTTTAAACCACTCATAAACACACTTCAAAGTAAACTGTTGTCATCATTTCATGAGTCTCTTTCTTTCGCTGATCCATTTCGGGTTTCGACCGCGCGTACTACGCCTTCCTACTTCTCTCTTCAATGTCCTGTTTAAACACAATAAACACACTCGCAGCGCTGATTCTCTCAAATTTGTTTAAACATGTCTCGACCTGTCTGGGGCAGGATACGACGATGGTGCACTCTTACGACCGTTAGCAATTTGACGTCATTCATCGAACTTTATTGTCACAGGGTGTATATATTTAATCTTGTATATTAATCTTATATATTATTAATATATAATCTTAATTTTATATATTAACATTATTTAATATTTAATCTTATTTAATTGTTAAAAAAACATTTTTTATAACATGTCGCATTTTTTTTTTTTTTTTTTTTTTGCAAAGTAACACTATTGTTTGGCTTGTTAATGGTGCATATTAATTAATATCTAGGAATATTGTTTCATTTTGACACTTAAAAAGACTTGATCAGCTGTAGCTCTGTGCATAAGTAAACAGTTATTACCAAGGTTTCCCTCACTAAAAGCGCCCTCACGTGAGAAGTCGTTGAACTAAGGCGGTCTTAAGATTTCAATGGAACAGGCTGTTACCTATATAGACTTAGATCGCGTGTATTTATCAAGAAACTTCGCTTTAACTTTCCAATCACAATGTATTACGGCCTCTTCTTTTTCTTTCTTCTATATAAGCAAGCTATAAACAAATTCTTTTTCGGATGTTTAAATATTTTGCCGTTAAACGAAACATTAATTAACGCTTACGACCACTCGAAGCGAACCATAGCCAACTGACAAAGCATTTTCCCATTGGTTGGAGAATTTGACGTCATAACGATGCGTGTGTTAGCAGTAAGTTCCGGGCTATCCGTTAGGTCATCACCTTCTATTATCTTCGAAGATAATAGAAGGTGATGGTTAGGTTCGCTGCTTGTACAAAGAGCAGAAATCGGCACGTTTTTTACTATGGGATTCGACGGGAGTGTACAGACTTGGTATAGGGAGAAATATCAAAACATAAACATTGAATATCCGCCATGTTTTGAGAGCATCGAGACCCATGGCTGCCATGGCTCTGAACCACGGTCTATAGATATACATGGTCATCGAGCTCCATTGTTAAAATGAAACTAAAGTTTCTAGCTCCCAATAGGGCGGTAACTCTATTGAAAAGTGGCGCTGCATGTACAATCGGCCCAAAAACGCCTGCAGCGCCGCACTATCGACAGACAGAAACTTTACTTTTATTTTCAGTTTCAATGATAAACCTCACCTGGCGCGATCTATTTTCCTTAGCTTCTCGAAACAATGGAAAATGGCCGAAGTTCGATGACCATGAATATCTATGAACTTATCCCATTGTTATACAATGCATCCAAACACGCAACAACTCGTTACCATCGGGCAAAAACGGCGCACTTGGATGAGTAGCAGTATAGGATTGCCTTCCTTTTGCCCTCAGTACCCATCATTCAATGCGAAGATATTTTCCCCTATTATTAGGGGATTGAGGGAAGGAAGGTTGATGCTGCAGACGATCTTTATGCTGATCTTTTTATCCTTGAAAATAGAATTCTTTCCCAACAGAAATGGAGTGAGTGCTAGAAAATGAGCTACAAATTTCTTCCTTCTTCAGAGGCCTAGAAATTTAATTGGTTTCTGTTTGTCTCTGTTTCTGCTGAATTCAAGCGATAGCGACACTCAAATTGGAGGCAAATGAGTTGCATTGACTCGAGTGTTCATTCTGAGAAGAAAAGCTAGTCCATTCGCAATCACTTAAATGTAGGCCTAACTGTCAAGTGCACACATTGAACGAACCATTTATTTATTTATTTATTTATTATCTTCATCCTCGTCAGTACTAAACAAATGGTCCCACAGAAATAGACTTAGCCTTCCTTCCTTCCTTTCTTTCTTCTTTGAAGCTGTAGAACACGATGCTTCAACTAAAATTAAAAACAAAAGCAAAAATGTCTTTCTGAAATGGAAGAATAATACAAATATTAAAACAAAAAAGAAAGAAAGAACAAATCTCGCCATCTTTTCCTTTAATTTGCTGACGAGCTCTTTTTTTTTTTTTTTTTTAACCTCCGATTATTATTTTCTTTCCTCCTTGTGACGTCATCAGCTCATAGTTATCTTTCGCCTATTTTGATGCGGAAATGGCCTCGCTCGCCCCGTGCACACGTCACTGAGAAGCATCATTCTCTCCCTCCAGTGCGATTGCTTTTGTTTACTTTTGTATGAGACGATTTTAGGAACAGGGAGGGATGGGGAGGGGGGCGAAGTGAGTAAGTGAACGTGATATTATTATCCATGGACGACCGTAGAAGAAAGGAAGGAAGGAAGGAAGGAACCGTCCTCGTTTAGAATAATGTTTGCGTGGCAAGTGTGGTGCGATCCGAGTTGGACACGAAACCACTCGGGTTGTATCACCGCTTAAACATTCCAAAAAGAAAACAAGAATGCTAACAAGTGTTTGCAAGGAGTAGATACATTACAAGGGGGTCGTATGAGATACAAATAAAGTAGAAAAACATTGATGAGATGGGGGGAGGGCTTTGTCCACTTCGGAAGGAACCATGGCCATGAAAACTATTGGAAGGTTAGGCCTCTTTCACATGGTCCGGACGGCGTTTGCCCTTCACCCGGACAAATAGCAATACATGGGAAAGGTCCTTATCCGGGCACGAGCAAACGCCCGGATCTCCCTGCTACAAATCTCCGGGTCTCGGACTGTGGAAGCGAGTGCCTTCACGTGATCCGGGTGTTTTTCGTCCGAGTGCTGCTTTGTATAAAGAAATGCAGACAAGTCTCAACAATGTGGACTCAAGGGGCAGCAGGAAAGCTTCGGACCCGTGCACTCGCCTGTGTGAAAGAGGCAGTTTTGTGTGCTTCTGCTGAGGAGGGAGGAGGAGGATGTTGATATGTTTTGTTGCCTTGTGTGTGTGTGTGTTTTAATATTTTATTTTTGTCTGTGTCGTTGCAGGTGGGTTTTTTTATGCATCGCCGCCCGTGGGTTTTATTCTTCCGTCGCCGAGTGCGGACGTGATGGACGCGGGCGAGTGCTCGGAGAAGCTACCGTCTCCGCCGCCACCGCCGCCGCCTCGCGGGTGGGGAACGGGAGACATCGACACCTTCATAGCCAGCGTCACGGTTCCGCCGCCTCCGACGGTCGAGGAGGAGGAGGAGAAGGAGGAGGAGAACGTTGCCGAATCGATGACGATGCCGCCGGCCTCCTCGTCCTCTCCCGTGCTCGAGTTGACGCCCGACGACCTCTCGGCGTTTATCATCCCGCCACCGCCTCCTCCGTCGTCGTCTCGCTCCACTCTCGACGCGCAGATGATCGCCCGCCTCCACGAGGCAGCCGAGAAGGTGAGGGAGGTGGTGGTCGGAGGGACCCTGCCGAGGACGACGACGCGCCCCCACGACGAGCGCTTTGTGTCGAGGACGGTGGGCCAAGCGGCGGGTCGTAGGCAGGTGGCGACGCTCTTGGAAGCCCAACTGTTTGGAGGCGATTCGTCTGGCTATGAAACGCAGGCTTCGTCGGTCGTCTCCTCGTCGTACGCGGGAGGCGGCCTCGTTGGCCTCTCGGATCGTTTCCGCCCCTACCCGGACGCGTCGGTCGTGTCTGGCCGCGGCGCCTATGCTGCGCCCATCGACGACTACCTCGCCAAGACGATCGGCTGCACCGTTGTGAGCGACGACGGGTCTGTGGTGAGCGGTGGGTCGTCGACGGCCAGCGGAGGCACCGAAGGCGGCGGTCACCAGGGCGACACCGAAGACAGCACCAACGAGGAAGACGTCGCCGGTGCTTCCTCCTCCTCCGCCGCCCGCTCTCAGAGGAAAACGGCGGCGCACCGACAGAAAGCGTACGCGAGAGGCGGCGGTGGTTCCAGTAGCGAAAGCGAATCCGATCGCCCTGCCTGCTTCGACGCCGACGACGACGACTGCCAAGAGGACGTTCTCCTCGAGTGGAGACGTCCCGGAATGCCCCGCTCCCACACGTCGCCGCACATGACGTGCTTAGAAGAGGCCACTTCGAGTGAATTCGACGACGACTGTACCCTTCCACGCAGTCAATCGTTTGCCTTGGAGCGGTCGTGCGACTCGGAGCTGGCATCGGGAACGGCGGTAGCCACGTCGCTTTCCACCTTGTCCCTGCAGTCACGTTCGAGCGAGAGCAGTCCCGGTGCAGCGGTGCCCATCGACCTTTCGACCGCCTTCCTCGAAGCGCCAGCTCGCTTGTTATCACCGACCAAGACGACGCTGAAGCCTCCTTTACCTCCTTCATCTCAGGTAAATCTGCACTCATTGCTCTAATCTACCCCCACCCACCCATCCTCCCTAATCTAACCTTCCCCTTCCTTTGACTATAAAGGCTCTCTACCCTTCCCCTTTGCAGTCTACGCTGACTAATCGGGTACCGAGCTTAACTGGCATGTTCCTTTCCTAAATGCACAATGGACACTGAGCTCAAGTTTAGTAGTGCACGTAACGTTCGAGCTACCATCACCCACATAATCGGCATTCTGCTGTCCCAGCTCAGTAGTCAAGACAGCCAACCAGTTTTGCCTTTCAGTAAGATTCCTTGAATTGACAGAGCAACTAACCATGACGGTGACCTGATTCCAGCCGACATGTGTACGCGCATCTATCTCACGTGAGGCGTAGTCGTGTACAGGGTAATTTTCCCAAGTAAGGTCTCCTCACCAAACATAGAAGATGCGTGCGTTGGTGGTTTAGAAGCTCCCTTCCGAGTGGAGACAGAACAGAACGGATAGAAATTGTACACTTCTCCTGATTCACAATGGGGTCAAAAATGGCGGACTTCCGGTCGATGTCACTGCCCATTCCGAGGGGTCTGACAATACCCTGAATCTTTGACAAAGGTAAAATGAATCTGTTTTGAATCTTGAATCTAAATTCAGGAGCCGTTAAAAACGAGACAAGAAAAAAATTCCTATGAATCTGTGAAAAATCGTTGAATCATAAGTAAATCTTACACGAATCTCTGAATCTTCGTAGGATTCGGGGAATTGTGGCAAATCTGAATCCGTTAACAATTACCTGAATCTTTGCCATGTCAGACCCCTCGGCCCATCCTTTTATCTACTTTGCCCTAGTTGCCACTAGCGCGGAACGTAAGCAGCGCGGATTTGACGTCATACCGCGGCGTAAAAACCGCTACCGTTTAGAGTTGAGATGGACGGTGGCTACGATTTAACTTTACCGCGACGGTAAAATCCGCCGAGGTAGCATCCGCCAATGAAATGAATGCGTTTGTGTGACGTTGACAATCTCTCCAAGATTGTGACGCTAATGGAAAGTATCGTTTCGGAGCGAACATCATCAAGTAAACAACAACACCCTTGCTTGTGTCTCCGTCCATTTTTGTTTATTTGCAAAGACTTAAAACGGTGCGTCCATTAAGGGAAGAGACTCTTGGGCGCGAGTAATAGTGGAGTGTAGTGGCAACTGATCTGCGCTTAACCGTTTCGCTTTTCACGGCGGATACTGGGAAGCATCACCTTCTAAAGTAACTCTTCTCACTGACGTCACTGACGTCACCGACAGGGAAGCAAGCGAAGCACACGCGGATGGTTGCGTAGCGGTCAATCTGAATCGAAACTGAGCCTTAAATGAAATAATAATAATAATAATAATAATAATAATAAGTGACTGCTGCAAACAAAATAAAATTGCAAGATTGGAAGAGTTCTATTTTCTCTAACGTAGCCGTCTTGTGCAGATAAAATGGATCTAACTTCGTGATTGGGTGTTGTTGTACCGTGTGTCTCAAAAGTCGCGTGCCAAATGGATTAATTGGTTGCTTTGATTTTTGTAGGTGAAGTAGTTGAGGAATAGTGCTGACACCGGAACAACGTGTAGAGCTGGTACTTGTTTGTGGAGATCACCACAGAACATCTCGAGAAGCTGCAGACGAATTGCATCGCCGGCACCCTAGAAGAAAATTTGGATCGTGTGAGACATTGTCTTCGAATGCATGGTGCACATTTTGAACGATAAGCTTGCTCATAAAGCCAACATTCATAGTAAAGGGAGCTAGGATTATGTTATCAGCAAATCAGGTGCCCCATTTTGTTTTTTCTCCAATATGTCAAAGACACTCACTCGGTCTAATACGTAGCGTTTACGAGATGAGAGGGTGGGGAGGGAGGGAGAAGGAGCATGTGGAGCAACACGACTAAGGCCAGAGGGAGGGGTTTTTTGATGATGATTTTTTTTTCAAGAGCGGAAGTTCTCTTCGTTTCGGCCTAGCCGCTGAAGACGAGTGGCGCTGTTTCGCTGTCACGTGAATAGCATAGGAGCTGCGCTCCCCGTTGAGTAACTCTTCCCTGGTAATAACGTGACTGGGACCTATGTCGATTGTTTAGGAATGGAATAGTGGGCGGGAGGGGAATTTTTAAATGAAATTAATTGATTGATTGATTTGTTCATCCTTTTCCCTTAGGAATCGAGTAGAAAAGTGACGACGCCAAAATGTTGCCGATCGCCTGTCGTGGAGAGGAAGAAGAAAGAGGAGGAGGAGGAGGAGTTGGAGGAAATGATTTTTCCCGTTGGCACCAGCGACGGTTCACCTTCGATTCAGGTTCCCAAGCCCGTGCTGCCAAAAGCGTCGTCGTCATCGGTGAAGTGGGCGAAGAAGAACAACAACCCTCACCACCACAACCACTACCACCACCACCACCACCATCACAACAACAACCACAATAACAACAATAACCAGAACCACAATAACAACAGCCACAAGACGACGACGGCGGTGGTAGATTATTCGAGCGTCCAACAGCAGGAGTCTGTGAGCTGTGCTTTCAACGGTCTCTTGGTGGTAGACTGTTCACCGGAAGGAGGAGGAGGAGGGGGAGGGGGAGGCGGCGTCGGCGTCGGCAGCGACGTGATTGCGTTCGTTTCCGAGTCCGTTGCTCCGTTGCAGCGCGCCGATGACCTCGTGAGCGCCATGATCACCCGCCTCGACGAGAGACTGGACCGAAGCGGGCGCGGAGAGTGGACGCCTCCGGATAAAGAGCGACTGATGTCGGCGCACGAGACACTCGTGGCCGATTCCCGCCGATTCGTGACGGCGTCGAAACTGTTTGTGAAGAGCGCCACCACCGAGTCGGAACAGAAGCTGGCGAGGCACGTGGGGGTGTGCGTGGCCCTTTTGGAGAGAATGCTGCGTACGACCGAAGTGCTCGCTTCCGACACGACAACTCCGCTGCAGACGCAAAACTTAGCGCTCAAGGTGCGCGACGTGGCCTCGACCTACGTGCAAACGACGAGAGCGGCTTCCCGCGCCCTCGGCAAAACCATGAGCGATCCTAACACGCACGCCCTCATGCAACGTGCCACCGACCTGGCTGCTGTGTTGACTGCCCTCATGAGAACGCTGCGCTCCTTCGACCCTTAAAAAGCTCCTACGACGACAACACGGGCACAGCACGCTACTTACTCTGCTGTAGGACTCTTCAACTCCAGTGAACGCCGCCACTTTCTTCTTCTCCTCCTCCTCCTCCTCCTCCTCCTCCTAGTCACCATAAGATTGTTCCCCTGGAATGTGCTCTTCCATGCTTTTGCCAGAGAACAACGAATGACACATCTTGCCAATCCAAATGCTACCACGAATCTCTTTCATGGATTGTTGTTGTCCCTCTTCTTCTTGGAAGACGAGACCCGGATGGGCAAGGCTACCTCTTTCACTGTGGCCAACGATTCGAGTGGAAGAAGACAGCACCTGCCTACAAGACTAAATAAGGCGCATTCAAGTAGCGGGGAGAGAGGGAGGAAGGAAGGAAGGAGGAAGACATCAAAGTAAAAGTGGCATTTGTTCCTTGAAGCCACAACTCGGGTCGAGGAAAATAATCTATTTATCTCTCTCTTTCTCTCTTTACTTTCTCCTGAGATTAACTACAGAAAATTTAATTTATTCGTCATCATCATCATCATCATCATCATTGTTCTTCTAAGTCTCTCATCCCCGAGGGTTCCGTTACTTTGACGGCGTCCACTCGACTTAAGGTCCCCATTTCTTTGAGTAGACGGACACGTTGGCGCGCTCATGTTTGTTCCAATGGAAAAGAGCAGAAGAGACGCTCAATATGGATACTCTACTACATTAACTTTCCTCGTAGGCTGACACGAAGGCTGCGCCAAAGGTTAAGTTGAAATGACTACGATACCCCTCGTTTCTAAAGACACTCCAAAAGAAGGAGCAGCGACGTGTAACTAACCTCTTCTTCCTCAACTGAACTAACTAACCAACCTCAACCTCCTTCCAGCTGTGTACATAACAAATTGTAAAGCCAAGAACAAAAATAAAAAGAAAATGGTAACACACTAGCAGACACGTGTCGACTCCCTTCTTCTTGGGACGAACAGGTAAGGAGAGGAGGAGGAGTCAAAAAGTCACCTGAGTAGTCAACGAACAGGTCACCTTTTCACTCTGCCCCCCTCCTAACTCTTTTTCGTGTTGGGCCATGTCGTGCTGCACCCACTCTCTCGGTCTTTTTTTTTTTATTATTATTTTTCCTAATGTGAGTATGGGCTAAGATGGATATGCCAAGAGAGAGGCTGCGAGTGACCGATACGGTCCGTAAGAGGGGATGATTCCCATGGCTCATCAGTGTTGTCGAACGAATACTGGCACCAGTGGCGTTTCGGAAATGCAAGTGTTTGATAGAATACTCAAAGGGAGGTTCTAACGCACTCGCCTAGCACGTGTTGGGCATTCTTCCCTGGTCATCAGTCCCTAGGACATTTCGTCTTCCTACTGCCCTTGCCCTAGGGCACATAGTCGTTCGCGGCTTCCTCCGCTCATCTTGATCCCTTTCCTTTAGGACTTGACCCAGTGCTTGCCACCTCCATTGTCTTCCGCGTATCCATCAATTCGGTGCCACCCTAATCTAACGTTACTTACTCTCTTGTATCCTAGCAAACACTCGCATATGACAAAGGAGGAAGAAGACGTTGACGTAGGAGAAGGGGAAAATGATGGAAACGAGTGCAACACGTTACCTTAAGTTCTCAGTTGTTCATTTTAAAAATTGTATTGTCATCATCATCATCATCATCCGATTTGACGTTCCAACACGGAAAGACGACAACTTAATGTACTGCACTCGTTTGTTGTTCTCCTCCTCCTCCTCCTCCTCCTCTGTTTGTTGTGGGATAAGAGGCAGCAGCCACAGTTGTTTGTATGAGTCCACCACTCGATGGAGTAATTACTCGAAATGTGTAAAATTGACCTAAAGACTCGATAATACGCTTTGTCACCTTAATTTGACACTGTTGCTCGCGTTTCGCGAAAACGAAGATGACCAGACCGCACTAGCTTCTCCTCAAATGCAGCAACACCTAGCGAATGGAATGTCGAATTACGAGGAGACTGCCGACTTTGATTTAAAACAAAGAAAGAAAATGGTTTGTGCAGCTTTGACCAGGTGAAAGTCTCATGCACTTGTCAAACTTTTCCGAAAAAAAAATTTCTAAAGTTTGTTGTAATTGAGTACACTTTAGAAATGGCAGAGTGCATTTTTATCTTGTTCAGGTGGTCCAATTCTGTTTTGCAGGTTCAAATCCAGTCTTCAACCCTTGTATGGGAATTCATTTACTCCATTTTCATTTTCCCATTTTTTTATTCTTATCTAAAAATTCTTCTACTTAAACCTAATCTAAAATTTCCGCTTTGCTAAGGTTATTGGGACATAAATTGATGAAAGGTACTTGCAAGTTAAATTGATTGCCCCTTTCAAACAACACAAAAGAAGTTGTAATGGAGGTGGAGGAATAGTTAACTCGTGCTCCTAGAAATAGGAAACAATTTGATTTGATGGCTACTGGGCTAGTTTAAAATGTTAATGAAGGGAGGAGGAGGAGGAGGAGGAGGATTGATAGAGACCCATAGGATCCATTAGATTTAATACGTAGTAGTAGGAACATGGTCCAATCATCATTTAAGGTTTTGTGTGAGTTAAATGTCACCCCAAAAGATGCAAAATGTGGATGAGCATTAATTAGAACAATTCGTAGAAAAAATGATGGTAGCCAATTGGAAAATGGAACTAAATGAATGAGTAACATTCGCAGACGGGATTCGAACCTGCAAAACAGAATTGGAGCGTTTTACCACTTTGAACGCAATAAAAATGTAGGCTAGAATTTCTAAAGTGTACTCTATTACAACAACCTTCAAGTAGGTCGAATGGCGTTGCAGGGAGGTTAAATTTGATGAAATTAGATGCTTTGTTTTTTTAATCAAAATCGGCGAGTCCGAGTACTTGGGAGTCTCCTTGTTAGTAAGTAGGTAGAGAGGTTTCTAAAAGGCAATTGCTCACATAGAAAATGTTGAAGATGTCCTATTATTAAGGCGTTGTGAGCGTGTTAGTTCGTGCGTATAGGTTGCATGCGTCCGTCCCTCTTGTCTTTAGCCACGTTGTGTGTGATTTATTAGAAAATGGATACAATGAATAGGCTTGAAAATATCGACGTAGCTCTTCTGTTATTGACATTATATCGGAGACGTTGGCAGGTAGGCAGGTTGGCCCTTTACTTCAAAATCGAGCAAATAAGGGCGAGTTTAGAAATGTAGTACACGAAGCGAGACTCCTTCCAAAATTATCTTGGCATGTCTCCTGAGGTGTATGATGAGTTGCTGCAAATTGTGGAGCAAAGATTGTGCAGATCTAAGATTCCGTGTCTTTTATGGAGAATTTTATGAATCCATACTACTTCTTCCATGGCTGTATCATTGATGGATTTTGTCATGTGATCCGTTTAACGCATCCGTACGGATTGAAAAGTTGACTCCGTATTTGTTCGTAGCCCACATGAAAGACAGGCCCTGGTGCAGAAAAGTCACCTGGCCATCTTAGTCCGAGTAACAATGGAACCTTGATTGTTTCCAACAAACGAAAAATTGCTGATTATTAAAATCCTCTCTTTCACGTGGGCTACGTATTTGTTGCTGAAAAAGTCTGCGACCTGGATTCGAACCAAGAATCCTCGACGCCTTTAACTAAAGAGAAAAATCTTCCATCACGTACGGTTGGCTTTAATTCCGGGCTTATTATTGGTAGAAATATGATTAATATCTAATACTACTGGATGGCTCACTCAAGGCGAGTTTGCTTGAAAAAGATTCTGCCTGAAATTGGCCATTGTTATCTGACACAACTAATCGATGACCTTTGAGGACGCGATTGCAATGAGATTCAGTGAAATTCTAAAAAAATGCATAATTATCTCCACGTAGCAGAATTATTTATATCTTGTTTTTCAATTAAAATTCTATAAAGAAAATTTTCCAAAGTTCGTTAAATTAGCATAGATAGCCAGCCTATCGTTGGTATTGGACAGGCGTGACAAAACTACTCGATAATCTTAGAGGACTTGGTATTTTTTGCCAGAAACATTCGCTATTAAGTCAGCCATCCAGTAGTTTTAGATATCAATGGGTGTAGTAGCAACGTAGCCCACGTGAAAGACAGGCCCTGGCGCGGAAAAGTCACCTGACCATCTTAGTCCGAATAACAATGTAACCTTTATTGTTTCCATCTTGGATTTTAATAATCAGCAATTTTTCGTTTGTTGGAAACAATGAAGGTTACATTGTTATTCGGGCTAAGACGGTCAGGTGACTTTTCCGCGCCAGGGCAACGCCTCCTAAAGATAAGGCCTGAGCGCGAAAACATCATCATCCGAAGATAAGTTTAATCTACCAATAATAAGCCCTGAAATGCGATTAAACGTATCTTTGGATGATGATGTAACAATGTCTGACGGTTTCGCGCTCAGGCAACACCGCCTAAAGAGAAAGCCTGTGCACGGAAACGTCATACATTGTTGCATCATCTAAGTAGGGCACTGTTATTCGTATTTCTACCAATAATAAGCCCTGAATTTGCACTACGATGATGATGTAACAATGTATGACGGTTTCCGTGCAGAGGCTTTCTCGTGGGCTACGGTGTAACAATGTATGACGTTTTCGCGCTCAGGCTTTGAGTAGAGGTGGTGTTGCTTTAAGCGGCTTACAGTGGCTTGAAACTCAAGAATGATCCGGTCTGCAATGGATGTTTCATAAATATTCAGCGTTTTCGGATTCAGTATTTGCAAATTGGAGAACAGGAATGGAATTGGAATTTGAAAAAAAAAGAATATGAATTGTATGATGAAGCTAGGGCGATTGTTATCAACCAAATAGTATGGAACAAGTGAATAGTAAACGTGCTCTGGCTATTTTTATTTCTCCAGTTCCAGCAGCTTTAAAGTTTCATCACAGTCCCCATTCATTATCTTTTGCATTGATTTTATTACGCGTAGCAACTGTACAAAGTGCATAACATAATGAATGGTTGGCAGTATAGATGATGAGCGCCTTTATTGGCTTCAGAGCACATTTGTCGTCGATTCAGAATTCCGAGAAAATACTGACAAGGAGAACCTGAGTACTCTGACACGCCGATTTTGATTTAAAAAAAAAAAAAAAATTGCACGTGTAGCTTTCACCAAATAAAACATACATGCAAAGCCATTCGACGCACTTCTCAAAATTTTACGAGAAAAAAATTCATAAGATTTGTTATAATGGACTACACTTTAGGAATATCCTAATTGTCGTGGTCAGGTGGTAAAGCGCACGCGTTCTGTTTTGTACGTCCGGGTTCAAATCCCGCCTTCGATAATTTTTTTTCTCTTCATAAATTTTTTTTAACATGTGTAATTGATTTACTAAATAAATACATTTCAGATTTTCCAATTTTCTATCACCATTGTTTTTTTAGACAATGCATACAGGAATTGTTGTTAATAAATAATCCAAGTGTGGGATAAACGAGCATTTAAGGAAAAAAGATTAATTATTTTGATAAATTTTGTAACTTTTGGGAGAATATTTAACTCAGCCAAAGATTAAAGAGTTATTGCACCATGTACTTACTTACTAATCAATCACCCTTCATTAACATTTCAATTTCCTATTTGTTATGAACAGACTTAACTAGTACTCCTCCTGTCTTTCTTTACCTACCTGCACGTCAATTACAACTTATTTTGTGGGGGTTTGTTTTAAAAAAGGAAATAAATAAAACTTGTAACAACCTTTCAATTTATGTTAGCAAATGGAAATTTTAGAAAGGAGAACATATCAAGAGTGTTTCCTTTTCCTTTCTCATTCCAATTATCCCACATAATATTTTTTCAGTGCCTTTAGAAATTTCCCACTTTATTTGTTTTCTTACTCACTCATTAGTTTGAAATGTTAGATTAGGTTTAATTAGAAGAATTCTTATCAAAAAATGATGGTAGCAAATTGGAAAACCTGAAACGTCTTTAGTAAATCAATTCCACATTCCCATACATGGTAAAAAAAAATGTACGAAGAGAAAAAAAAAATTCTCGAAGGCGGGATTTGAACACGTACGTGCAAAACAGAAGGCGTGCGCTCTACCACCTGAACACGATAAAATTCTATGCTACAATTAGGAGATTTCTAAAGTGTAGTCAATTATAATAAACTTTAGGAATTTTTTCTCGCAAAATTTTGAGAAGTGCGTCGAATGGCTCTGCATGTATGTTTCATTTGGTGAAAACTACACGTGCAATTTTTTTTTTTTTTTTATCAAAATCGGTGAGTCAGAGTAGTCAGGTTCTCCTTGTGAGTGCTAAAGCCAATTACTGTCATAACATGCCAATTAGTTGCGAAATGTATCACAGAATTGCTGACTACCTATAAATTTAACTTTGTCTTGACAAGGAAATTTTCAAGTGACCCTATTGAGGCACTCTTTGCCACACATGCGCACACACACACACACACACACACACACACACACACACACACACACACACACACACACACACACACACACACA